>JAFBJT010025019.1:94915-122344 GCA_016785325.1 Chascanopsetta lugubris | reverse complement strand
ACACTTCACACCTCCACCCAGACACACACATATCTCTGGAGCAGAAATACATGCGGGTAGATGAGCCGGAGAAAAGGAGAAGTGTCTGTGTGTCTGTGTGTGTGTGTGTGTGTGTGTGTGTGTGTGTGTGTGTGTGTGTGTGAGGGGACAAAAAAGTAAATTGTCTAAGTTTTGTACAGTGCACTGTGCAGCTTCTCTTGTAGATGGAGACGTATTGACCTGCAGAGAAACGGTTGACTGCGCAGTCACTCTTCAGGCCCCTCTCCAAACCCCATCGGCCCGTGGACGAGCAAGATAAACAGAGAGAGAGAGGTGGAGACGCAGTGTAATGCATTACACACACACACACACACACACACATACACACACACACCTATGGAAAAAAAAAAAAAAACATCCATCCATCCACATGAGCAGAGTGGGTGACTGTGTAGGACGGGAGAAAACCTTGGGCACATTACCATCATGACCCCTCTTCATCAAATGTTCCCTCCGTGCAGCATTTCTGCCCCATTATGCTGCTCCATTACTTTATGTGCACGTCGAGATGTGGCATTTACAGCTATCTGCGTTCTCCCACACCTGAAACGTGTCCAGGGATTCGCCTGCAGGCCGCAGTCAAGACAAGAAGCTATAGGTTGTAAAGGCGGCAATGGAAACTGCTTGGTCTTCTACTGGATGGTGGCCATTTTTCTTCTTTTTTTTTTGAACGCAATCTACGGTAATTAATCGTGTGGTGTCGTCGTTTTCTGCTCAGCCTGCTTTAGTTGAGGAGCCATGTGACTGGAGGACTTCATCAAATGTAGAAGCCTCTAAGTGGAGCTCCACTCCACACGCACATGGATCATGCAAACGCTGATTCTGCCATGAGGTCAAGTGGGTTCGAGTGGGGGCGTCTAAACTACGGCCCGCGGGCCGACCGTGGCCCGCGGGCCGACCGTGGCCCGACCGTGGCCCGCCATCCGTTTCTAACTGGCCCATACGTAATATTTGCACATGCGCATCAGATTGCCGAAGCTTCGTCCCAGTTCGCACTGTCAGAAATCAATTCAAACAGTTTCTGAAAGCTGAGACATCACATTCTACAGCCATTAAGTACCATTACGGTAATTCCACTCCTGACTCTCCTGGGACTCCTGGAAAACAGCACCTTTGAGTGAGGGTGTATAATGAAGAGATACATGTTGTCCAGTCCAGGGCTTTGCAGATGATTTTCAGATCCGCATCGATTCGAGATATTGGCCGAGAGGTTTGTGAGAGACTAATGTTGGCGTGCTTCGTGTTGGGTGGTATTACGCAGGTGGGTTGTATTTCTGTTCACGTGGGATGAAGAGTGGTGCTAGTGTTGAGCCGAGTGCTTGGATTCAGCAGGGAAACCATCTGCTCCCGGGGCTTTTCCCGCTGGGCTTATGTTGAAGAGCCCTGCTCAAGTCCTGCCGTAGCGATCGGAGCATCCGTGGCCTGAGCCTCTTCCACCTTTAGTTTGAGTACGTTTATGTCGCTACGAGAGAATTTCCATCTGAATCAGCAGAGCTGCCCCGTGAGGGGTAAACGTTTTCATGGAAATCTCTAAAGGCTTCATTCACCTCCTTCGGGCGCCCGTTTGATCGCCGTAATGCTCCATCTCCCCCTTCTTTGCCCGTAATTGCTTAGTTGGGAATTCACCTGATTTCTTGCTACGCACAAAGTTGTCCAAGTGCAGTCTCTGCAGACGGAGTTGTGTCTTTTGGTCGATTATTTCAGTCAAAGTGAGTTTTAATTTTCGTATACAAGTGTTCATCCTGGGAGGCAGCATAGGAAGTCTCCAGGGTTTTTATTTTCTGCCCTACTTTTTCTCTCTTTATTTTCTCTGTGGTTGTTTCTTAAAAGGATGAGAACCAAATCATTTCCCCCCCCCCCCGTATTATTGCCTTTACTATCTCCCAGAGACGACTAAGTGAATTGTCAGGCAAGTCAGCGGTTTCTAGAAAAAACGCCGGCTCTAATTAAAAAAAAAATTTACGAAATCTTAATCTTTAAGTAATGACGTGTTAAGTCTCCAGTTTATAGCGGCGTCGTTGCTTTATTTGTGTGAGCGAGAGAGACGGGTGCATGGTCGCTAATAGTGACGGGGTGTCATGATAAATTCATGAAAATGTCAGTATGTCATTGGTTGGTAATATTTATATTAGTCACAAAAATGACCAAAATCTTAAAATCAAAGTCAAAAAGTACGGAATGCTGAATCTTCCATCACAAACTACATGTTTGCGGGAGCACATTCTTGACCAATATTGCTGATTCCGATTCTGAATCTGGGTCCAGCCCCGGCACCGGACGATTACGTCAGCGTTGTTAATCCTGCATTTTGTTTCTTTCCAGATAAAAGCCTCGACTCCAAATGTATTTACAGAGCAACAAAGGCTGCGCTTACGAATGATATGCAGCACTGAAGCACAATATGTCTTATTAGAATAAATGATGAGCTGATCTTGTCGCTGCACGCTGTTCATTACCCGTAGCCCTATATTTCACTGACAGTGTTTTAATATCGCACTGTGACGCTTTGTGGATTCGTCCATTAACAAAGTCTGCGGACGCGTTTGACAGAGAACATCCACAACAGAGCCCCGACAAACACATCCCACCGTGAGACGGTTCAAAAAAGAAATGTTTGTTTCTTCATGTAATGTTGAGTCCCTCTTAAAATAGCTGAATAAAGCAGCTTTTTTTCATTTTTATAGCGCTCGTCTCTCTGATCACCTGCATCCTGTCGTGATTGTATCAGCCGCTACGATTCCAGGGGCTTGTGACATTTAACAAGGGCAGATGAAAGAGGGGAGAATGTCGCAGATAGCTGCACTGATGCCCTTGTTCTATTTGTACTTGAGTTGTTTTGATGGACGGGAGGTGAAGATAACAAATGATGTGAATGATCTAAATGTTTGTTGCAACAACAACACCAATTATGGTTTTTGTTGATTTGATTACTGTTGTTATCATTATCATTGGTGGCAGAAGTAGTATGTGAAAGGGAAACGTGTTAAAGGTGCAGTGTGCGAGACCTTTGTACTTCTATTGGTAGAAAAATGAAAACACATGTTTATGAATTAATAATCACCCAAATTATTATTTTTCATTACCCTTTAATGAGCTATTGACTGTATCTTTACAGGAGGAGCGAGTCCTCTCTTTGGAGGCCGCTACGCTCTTCCAGTAGCTCTGATCTTTCCAGTTTGAACAACTGATGGCTACCATTGATAAGGATAAGGTGATGGATACAACATGGCGACTTCACCTCTAGATGTCACCAAATCTTACACACTGCACATTGAAAGTATGAGAATCCCAAATGTAAAAAAAAATTCCATGTAAATACAGTGTGGAGGATTCAGTCACATCAATTGGCTGCAGATGAATTCCGGTGACCTTACCCTTCAGAGGGTTTGGGAGAACTGTAGCTTCGCTGTAGCTGTCGGCATTAATCATTAAAGCTCAACAGTTGTTTGGTCTGTCCATTGTGAGCCTCTTTCAAACATGGTGGTGCAACACGGTGGCCTCGGTAGAGAGGATATAAATATGAGAGACCAATTCTAAAATGACGAAAACAACAGAATGCATCCAGTTGATTACATAAATACACAAGAATTATTGTATATTCATTTTTCTGCCAAATGACATGGAAGTGATGTCACCTCAATTGTACAGCCTGAACCTTTACCACATCTTACAGACAGATGGTCTGAATGCATTGTCATTAATGCTCTGTATTCACATAGTGCTTTTTTTATTTTTATTTTTTTTGCATGAGTACTTGACACAATGTGGGCCTCAGTATCTTGCCCAGGGACACCAGCGTGTGGAGGGAAGGGATCAAACTCCCAACCCTCTGGTCAGAGGACAGCTGTTCTAACCCCTCAGCCACCGTTTCTCATGGAGCGCTGCGCAATCAGGAGTCAGCAGCGAGAATCTCAGGTTTCCATCCCTGCAGAGTTCTGTTCTGGCCTGTGTGTGTGTGTGTGTGTGTGTGTGTGTGTGTGTGTGTGTGTGTGTGTGTGTGTGTGTGTGTGTGTGTGTGTGTGTGTGTGTGTGTGTGTGTGTGTGTGTGTGTGTGTGTGTGTGTGTGCGTGTGTGTGTGTGTGTGAGACACCTCAGGCCAGCTGTGAAACAGGGTGAAGAAAAACACATTGAGCCAATAAAAGTGTCGGCGCTTTAATCCTTTCAGAACGGCTGCGCTTCTGAAGCGAAGGCCACCGTCTTACAGAACCTGAGGTTCAACTATGCACTGTAATCTGCTTAAAGAAATGTGCCTCTGTGTGTGTGTGTGTGTGTGTGTGTGTGTGTGTGTGTCTATCTCTATATGTGTGCAATGTCAGGAAGCACCACGGCCCGGACGACAGACGTACTACACAGCAGCATAAGCTAAAGAAGCGATCTGTCCTTGCCTCTGCTTCAAATGTGCAGTGTGTAATATTGGCTGACAAACAGTGGTGAGGTTGGGTACTGCATCCATCACCTCACCCTCTTCTGAGCATGCAGGAGAACCTATGGTCGACATCAGTTGTCATTAAAACGTTTATATTACATTTCTATTTATATTTACGTCCACTCTTGGCTACTGTTAATGAATGGCGGCCCCCCAGAGAGAACCCGCTCTCGTGTAAATTTACATTAATGGGCTCAATGAACGGTAATGGGAACAAAAATACATGTAGGTGATTATGAAAATGTTAAATGTTATGTCTAATTGTTTTGGAATTTTTTCTTTCTTCTAAATTTAAGTGACAAAAATCTCAATCTTGCACCTTTGATACAGATTGAGCTAACTTTATACATTTCTTTTTTTTTTCTTTTCGGTCTCCTCTACTTACTCTTTCATCACTCAAGTATAACCAATCAAAAGCTCTTTTCATCTTTCATCGTGACACATAGTCTTTCACTCCCCACATTCACTCTCTCTCTCGCACACACACACACACACACACACACGCACACGCACGCACACACACAGACTTGGATCCCCACAGCACTTAAACCCTAGTGCTTCTAAGAGTGTGTCCTTGATTCATCCTGGCAGTCCATTCCATTTTGGCCCTCTCTGTCTTTCTCATATCACTCTGAAAAATTTAAGGCAAGTGGCCAAGAAGATGTGACGAGAGGAAGGAGGAATAGCTACTGGGGCTCTCTGTGGTCCTCTGTTGCGCGCACACACACACACACGCACACACACACACACAGTATCCTGCAGGGATGGATGGAAATGAAAAGAGGGAGCAGCTTGCAAAGCATCCCACCACCTCCACCTATGTCCCAAAACAAAAAGGGCACAGGTTCCAATATAAAGAGGGTGGGATTTGTGGAATACACCAGATGCACAGAGGTTTCACGTCAGTTTGCCAGTGCTGCTTTTAACAAGCGTGACTTTGTGATTAGAGAGGATCGATCAGAGACGGGTCACCTGCAGAGTGACGAGAGCAATTACTGAACGAGTCGGACAGTTTTCACCGTCTCTGTCCGACACTTTACAGCAGCCCACTGTTGTCGAGGCCCGTCGATGACAAAGAGGTCGATGGATGTGGGCTTTTTAGAAAACCGCTCGAACGCAGCGGAGAAAGCGGAGAGAAATCATTTTTGTGTGCAGGACATTTTTTCATTCCAGCTTTTAAAAGATGAGCAGTTAGACAGAAGACGAACTGTGCTGGAGAAAACAGCGCAGACAACAGCCTGCAGACTTGTGTTTATCCGGCTGCTCAGTTGCACAAATACACAGAGTATGCATTATTTATTTAATTTAATTAATTAATTTATTTATTTATTTTATTTTATTTTATTTTTTTAATTTATTTATTTTTTTTTTTTAAAGGTCCAGTGTGTAAAATTCCTTTTGTCACTTTATAAACATTACAAAACAGTTACACACTGTTTTCAGGAATTTATAATCACCTAAATGTGTTATTTTGTCCCCATTACCCTTAATTGAGCCTATTCATGTATATTTACATGAGGAGTGGCTCCTCTCTACGGGGGCCGCCATGTTTATACAGTAGCCCAGAGTGGACAAACTAAACATCTTTTGAGTTTTAATGACAACTGAAGCCACAGCTTCTCCTCCATACTCAGAAGGGTGAAGGTGAGGTGATGGATACAACATGCAACTTTGCCTCGAGCCAAACCTTTACACACCGACCTTTAAATCTATTGACTGTTGGATTTTTACTGTGCTGGTGGTTCTACGGAGAGTAATGTTCACTCACTAAATATACACTATTTTAATAATAACATATCACATGGGGGGGGGGGTACCTGAGGCGAGCAGCATACATAACTGTAAAGTAAGGTCTGCGAGGCAGCAATGCACATGAAAGGGAATCCACCCCCACGTCCGCATACACACGCATTAACACTGATGCAGCAGCTGATTGAGCTTGGTGGATGTACATGCTCCAGACATGTCTGACATGCTGATGGCTGCTTTACTCTCTGATCAGCAGGAGATGGGGCCAGGGGAGGAGAGATCACCACCCACCCGAGCGATGGGGGAGGGGCTCGCCAAATAACAGGAACACTCCCATGCACATGAGCCAACCTATTCATTTTGCAGCGCCGCATGTTTGAGAGCACGGCTTTGAAAGGCTGTCCGTCGGTGGAGTGAGCCTGGCTAAAAACTGTCATGTATCTATTTGCACACGCTCACAGTCTCCGTGCTGCAGAGCTTTCAAATTAACGAGAACTTCTGACACGCAGTCATTGTGCATCTCCTCCCACTGGCCATCACTCAGCATTTTATGGCCCCAATTTTGTGCATTTACAAAATCCTCTTAACCTCTTTTTAACCCAGCCAATGTTCGAGAGGCTCTATTTATTTCTATTTCATTATTGCGGAATGAGAGCTGGAGAGAGAGAGAGAGAGAGAGAGAGAGAGAGAGAGAGAGAGAGAGAGAGAGAGAGAGAGAGAGAGAGAGTCTTTTTTGGGGAAGGAGAGCGGGAGAGAGAGAGAGAGAGAGAGAGAGAGAGAGAGAGAGAGAGAGAGGGAAAATGTTTAATCCAAATAATTTCCTGAACAGTTGCACTTTGTTGTTTGGGTCCAGAAAATTAATTCAGCTGGAAAACACAGGAAGGGTTTCCAGCATATGTTTGTCAGGTACTGTACAAACACAGAGACGGTCCTCGCCTGTCCTGACTATTGCATGGAACAAAGGCCAAACAATGTGAAATGATCCCTCCGACTCCTCCGTATCGTCTTACTGATCATCGAGAGCCGTGTCTTCCACCAGAGAAGCCAGTGAATATAAACAACAAAGGGCAGTTGAGGAATGGAGCAACAAGGGTTAGTGAGTAATGGCACAGTCTGTGGTTTGTATGAGGGAAGTGATCTGGGCTTTGCAGCCTGTGTCTGCAGCCTGGACCTGACAACAAAGAGGCTCATCAGCGGCTCATGAAGTAACAATCGTCCGCCGAGCTGAAACACACACGCACACACACACACACACACACACACACGCACACACACACAGTGAAACCCACACCGCGCTAAGAGGGAACAGAGGCTACCATACGAAGCTGGGCTTGACTGGGCTCCATCCTCGCATGTAAACATCAAGCAGAATCACACGCACAGGAAATGAAAGCATTTCAAAATAAAATGTATTTTGGCTCATTTTGTCCAGCTTCATGTGTGAAACATTGACACTCGTACCACACTGAACATTTGATCAGGCCCGATGTGAAATGCAGGTGTGACGCAGGTGAAATGATACGGCGCTAACCTGGGTCCAGCCTCAGCGAGGTGTGTGATTGGTCGACTCAGACACTGCCTACAGTCACAGATCAGTCATCCTGCTCTCGGTACTTTCCCACCCATCCTGCCCCTGCCCCACTCAGCCCGCCGGCCACGCCCACCTCGTCAGTCTACTCTGCTCACTGGTGCACACAGCTGCCCCTCATCACATGCAATCAGCACAATATAGCCACCAGTTCCACTCTCGCTCTTTGCCATGCGAGACTCTCCAGCATTCTCCTTCCCGACTTCTCGGCACCAACCTCGTCCGTCCCCCATTGCCCTGCTTCGCCTGCCCCCCGTTATCATCTCAGCCTTCTGTTCATGACCACGATTTCTGCCCTCGCTCACCTGATTCTGACCGATCGCCTGGTTGTATTGCCCCCCCCCGCCTGCCTGCCTTTTTCTTTGTTCCATGGTTTGTCTTTTTTTGGGCAATTAATGTTGCTTTGTTTGGCTGCATTGATTGTTGCAGCCGAGGTTGTAACAAGTTGGGTTCATGCACCACCTGTTCCATCCAGAAGTTTACCACATGCATCTGAAGACAGTCATTCAGATCACTCATAGGAACATGCTTGTAAATATGTTCTATGACTATTTTTGAAAGAAAACAACTCACTATAAATCATGACTCACTATAAAACATTAAAACAAGTTAGTGAAAAATCTATGCAAATGCATAGTAAGTGATACACTACACACTAAAATAATATGTAGAGAGATAATGGGGATGTGAACAGAAATGAAAAAAAGTAACAAAACTATAAAAAAAAAGGGGGGGACGAAAGTGAATGGTTAGAGACCATCTGAATCCAATGTTTGCCTTCAGGTATTGCAAAAGCAATAGGTATATTAAAAGGTATTTTCTCTGGGCTACTATTCAAACATAGTGATGCCACATGGTGCCTCTGCTCCTAAATGATGTTCTATACGGGTCTCATTGGTCATGATTCCTGTTTTCATGTGATAATAAAAAAAATAATCAATCAAATTACTCCGTAATTTCATTTTAATTATGCACATTGGACCTTTAAAGCAGATTATGTCAATGTTGAAATTGTAAGAAAAAGCAAAAGGGTTGAAAAAATATTCCAGTTGAAGCTATTCCACTCAGACTTTTTCCAAGGTAAGTTATTCTCAGCGGAACCAAACGTTAGATATATTTTTTTTAAAGATAGATGGACTGACCTGAGAGTCCATTCAAAGTTTGTATGAGGCTTTAATTCCTTTTCCTTCCTCACCTCTGTTTACAAGTGTTGCTGCGCTCCCACATCCCAGCCACTGAGTCACTGTGTACACCGCCACTATTGCCACAGACAGAAAGAGGCAACACCACAAAAGTAAGACCAAGGGTGAAATGAGCCAGCGCTTTGGATAAACAAGATTAAAACAGACAAACACGGATGAAACTGCGCCGCAGCAGCAGAGTGTCTGTCATTTCGACAGCAGTGAATATGATGGGATTAGCGAGTCTGAGCAAACTGAGCTTAAGATGCTACTTTTCTTGCATTTTCCAGGACAGCTGCACTGATGTCATGTGGCTCAGCGCGCCATTTGGCGGCTGGTGGGCCGGATCAGAGGACATTGGTTCCTGACCCTCGAGCTGCAGACGGTCACCTGGGGTGGGGTATAGGTGGTGGTGGGGGGGGGGGGGGGACAGACGCACAGACAGATAGGGCGGGGGGGGGGGGGGAGGGGGGGGGGGGGGGGGGGGGGGTGGACAGACGCACAGACAGATAGAAGTGCGTGGGGTGTTGTGTGAAGCTTTCAGACCAGAGAGGAATCCATCAATGTGGCGACGGAACAAAACCATCATATTTACTTTATAAAGGAAGCACATCAGACAGAAGGCTGCTGCCCACAGGCCTCTTGGTGGCCTTGTTGTCTGTGCCGGTCTGACACAAACTCATGGACACTTTTTTTTATAGGAGCCTCCACATGATTGATCTCAAATCACTCGGAGAGAAAGCTAGAGACAGGTTCCACCCCCACGCGCCTGACTGGTGCGGTTCAAGGCATTTGTCAGGAATCCTTTCTTCTCTGCATCGTTTAATTTTTGGCACCAAACGACAACATGGCTGCTGAGATGAGTGTAATTGACCTGAAGCCACTTTTCCAGCACAATTCTTATTTCCATGGCTCGTAACAACAAGTCTGCTCTAATCCTGTTCCAGCCACTGCTTGTTCTCACTACATGGTTCATGCACGTGGAGATTGACATTCATGTCATGTAGTGTTACTAAGTACACTCTTATTTATATGGGCGGCAGTGGCTCAGTGGTTCTCTTTGGAGGCAAAGATCACTGGATTGAATCCCACTCTGACCTTGCTGCAGGGTCACTGGCCCTGACACTGATACCCCAAATGGCGCACAGAAATACCCCGCAACCCAGATTACCGGCCAATCGGTGGAAGATGACATGACATGACTTTTATTTATTCCACAATGGGGAAATTCACATGTTATGTCCACTCACAAACGATATAATAAAGTGTGCACATAGCAAAAAGGCAGGAAAAAAATGTGAATGCAAATGGAAGAGAGGGGAAAATGAAGATTGTGCAAAGAACACAATACAAAACTAAAAACAATACAATGTGATACAAACCCCCCCCAAACTTTGAAAAGTCCAGAAGAGATCCAACATAGTAGTGGATCAATCCTGCTGGCACCAACTACAGAACTGGCTATGCAACACAAAAACAAACTAAACTAAATACACACAGAGGCATCAGGAAGCTCTGCACAACCACAAATCTTGTTTTACTATCTTGTTTCTTGTATTGGAGACGGAGCTGGTTTGAGTGGTTTACTATATTTTCTCGGTCTGTTCCCAACCACTGTGCCAACACAGATTGGAAGGGTGGTAATTTCATTCAAATAGCACTGGTTCATTGAAATGTGGATTTAAATTTTTTTTTGGGCCATCAAAAAAAGCCGAAATGTTCTCATCCTTTGACAACCTCTATTTATTTATATCCAGTGAAGTCAGGGAAATAACCGGCACTGCGCTCCATGGGACAAAACAGTGATGAAAAGATGAATCACGATTTATTTTAGGAACGAGGGAACACACGCTGAATACTGGAAGAGAGAATCAGAGAGAATCAAAATCCTCAAACTAAAGATGAAGATGGATCTAACGCATCTTTCTTGCAGTATGGCAAAGAGATGCTTTATCAGTAAATGCTGTAAATGGAAAATGTCAGCGCTCTAGGCTCAGATCTGTTGGTGTGACAAAAGCGCAACACTGGCTACAACTGCAAACACAGCACGTAGCCCTCACAACAGTGGTTCTGGACTGGTCTGGGTTCGGGACTCACCATCACCCCTTAGAGATGAGCCGCGACCCAAACTGAGGAAAATGTTGGCGTCTGTGTAGTAGTTGCGTTTCACCTTGGTCAGCTAGCATAAGAAAAGAAACGTTAGCGTTATTAGCATTACAAGCCATTATCGCCACCTACTGTTAAGGCGTGTGAATGGACAGTAGCCTAATACATTTCTTTCTCAGGCAAAGGCCCATGACCATCTGAAAATGGTCCCAATTGAGAATCCCTGATTCCACCTACTGTTAAAGGTGCAGTGTGTAAGATTTGATGACACCTCGAGGTGAAGTCGCATGTTGTATCATTCACCTCACCTTCACCCTTCTGAACATACAGGAGAACCTCTGGTAGACTTCAGTTGTCATTAAAACTCAAAAGATGTTGAGTACATCTACTCTGGGCTACTGTAAAAATATGGCCCCCTGTAGAGAGGAACCGCTCCTCATGAAAATATACATTAATGGGATCAATTCAGGGTAATGGAGGGAAAAAAAACATTTGGATGATTATAAATGTATGACGCTGTCAGCATTTAATTGTTTTGTAAGTGACAAAAAGGACCAAAATCTTACACACAGCACCTTTAAGTAGTGTAAATAGATGGCACTCCAATGCAAAGAAAAATCCCCTTCAAAAAAAAAAAAGTAGAGGATTTGTCTGGCAATCAAGTGTGAAATGCCTGTGTCGTCAAAAGTGTGATGAAGTGAGCTGAATACCTCGAGGAAGAGAAATCTATTGTTCCGAAATCAGCACAAATGATATTTGGTTATGAAAAATTGCTTTAATCCCCAGCAAGACTAATGGGGCACAACCAGATGTGGCACAAGTCTATGCTTTGGTGAGATACGCTTGAAGAGGAGCGGGTGGGGGTGGGGGGTGGGCAAGTGTCAGGTTGACACCCAAAAACTGGTCGAGCCAACCGTCATCCCCATATTCACGGTCTCTCAAGTCTCTCTGCTCTCAAGTGCAGAGAGTCGCCCGAGCTTCACGGGTGATGTACTGAAAAGTCCCACCCTGAGCTGACATGTGGGCTTAGGCTACGCTTCACTCTGTCATCCATACTCACTCTCCCACAGACAGGTGAAAACCTCATCTGAGAGGTTATGAAATCTTAATGGGACCCAAGTGCACCATGTGCCGTATAATACTGTGTCAGAGTGAAAATAAATCTTTTACCTAAGGTTTTTTGGTTTTTTTTCAATGAAAGAAATCCGGCCATGTAACTTTGTGTGTAAACATTTAGAAAATCAGAACCAGGAACCAGGTTCCATGATTTCGGCACGTTTCATTTACAGTTTTTGTGTAGCGTTAGATTTTAAAATGTACTACCCTCTTAAGTCAATAGCGGACAACAATGTCCCATTGACTCCCATTGGAAACTATAAATGCCATGAAGTCAATATTTACATGTCTTCTTCTCTGCTTTTAGAGCATTTCTGTGGCAGTGTACAGCGTCTCTCAGGCCTGGCGGCTACACCACAGCATTATCACTTGTTCTCTGGTATGTCTTGCGGGCAGAATTCTTTTTTTCAAAACAAATCGGAAAAGGATCGGCCTCGTGGCCTTATTCAGTCCAACCTCTTGCATTCTACTTTTCTTCATTCTGTAACTTTATGGAAGCACCAGCCAAAAACATGATGTTTTAAAGGGAAAAGTCTGGTGCAACAACTCTGTTCTCCAAATGATTGCAGCATAGTCCTTTCCATGGCAACACGTTTTCCCTTACCGCTGCCAAGCAGGTTGTACTTTCAATTGTTTTTATTTCGAGGTGGATAATACAACAAACTGCTGGACAGTATGCCATGAAACTTAGTGAAGGAACCCATGAAGTTTTACTTTTAATGTGAATCTGAGCCAATATTCCCCACCCCCTCATTTAAGCCAACTAGTGAAATATATGCTCTCACAGCACATGACCTTGCACAGCCTAACAATAGCTCCAAGCTGAGTGGAGGGGATCATATTGGGAGGAATGCTCACTTGACATCAACAACATCTTCTGTAGCTTACTAACTTGCAAACAGCTGATTCGGCTCTGCTTGATCAGGTTTGGGTCTGTGGGTCAGGCTGCTGACTTTCTCTTTCTCTTTCGCCATAGTACACGTAAACAACATTACGTAACATAAATGCAGCTATGCGACTATGAGAAATCCAAGACTTCCATTCCTCCATGCATGTATACCCGGTGATCTGATTAATACCTTTCTTTAACATCTGCGCATGCAACGTCAGAAAAGGAAGTGACATAGTCACAACCTGAGCGGAAGATGAACAAAATACTGCAAATATGGTCCGCAGCAGCGAAGAGTCAACAAAGAGCCACTTGTGGCGTGGAGGCATTGGCGTGGACATCGCAGTGTCTCCGTTTGGGTGCTGCACATTAACCGAGAGCCCGTCCCTCACGACCCGATCGATCCGCACTCGGCAACAGCGGTGGACTCGGTCAAAAACGAAACCTAACCCTAAACTGATGAGGAGAGTTCATTCAAGCGTATAAACGATGTTTTTTTCAATACACCACAGCACATTGATGTTCGACAAGACACGACCGTGTCTGTGACCATGTTTTGAAAAATAACAGGAAGCTTGAGTCTTACGTCATTACATACATAGGTCCTCTGAAAAAAAACTGGTAACTGAAGGGGCTCGTGCAAACCTGGGGTTTTTACATTATCGGATAACTGAAGTGCACTTAAACCCAGAGATCTGATTATTACAGTTATCTGATGACTCCCGGTTATCTGATTTCTACTGTCATGTAAATGGGACCATTATCATAACAAGGATACCAAGCTCGTTGTCCTGCTGTGGCCTTATCCGATCCATTTCAATCGGAATCTCTGGCCAACTCCTCTAATAACATTTACAGTCGCCCCTCTACTCGGGGCAATCGGGCTGATGACCTCCTCGCCCGCAGTGTTGAATCCAACAAGCAGTGACGTGATACCGCCTGATCCATCGGCAGCTCCCTCACCACTATTACAGCTGGCGCCACTGCACAGTTCCCATGCTGAATCCTATAGTTCCTACTGGACACATGTGCTCCCGTCCCCGGAGTGCACGGAGACATCCATCGGTATTCCAGGTGAGGACCGAGCCCTATGAATATTTGAGTTGCTCACAGATTCAGCGGCGAGTGCAGCGTAAAGATGCTGGCTGCAGTTCAAAGGCCTCTTAGCATCAAAAGGAATACAGAGCCCAAGCAATTTCAAGAGGAAGTGGGGGAGACAAGGGGAAGCAACGGCAGGTTGCACAGGGGGGAAAGGTGCAGGAGTGTTGTATTAATAGGACATTAAAGCCAAATAGAAGAGGTACTAGCTTTCCCCCGCAAGTCTGCTTTGTCTCCAGTCCAGGCATGAATCACACAGAGGTGTAAATAACAAAAAGGCAGAGGTGTTTGTTGGCAGGCGGGTGAAGATCTACTCTTAGTCAGTCATTTCTCGGATTGCGCGCGGTGGTTAGCAAACATCCATCATCTCGGAGCTGGAGCGATGATCCATAGTCGGACCGGGTCGCTCAGGTTAATGTGAAAACCATGATCAGATTGAGTCAGTTCATGGTTCCAGCTCAGCATCCCTCATCTGCAAAACGGGATAAATATCATGGGATGTGTTTGTGCTTAGAGGCTGCAGAGTGCTTCATATCAAACACTGGCTTGGTGCGGTTCGACTTCCACCCATCTGCACAAATACACACTGTCAGTAGTTGTTGTTGCTGGTGACGTGAAGAGGTTAACCAGAAGAGGCTCTAATACCACTCGTTGAAATAGGTACAGCGCCACCTATGGTGCGGGGGTGTGACGTGCTTGGGCCAATGAATCCATTTTCTCACCGCCATGTATACTCGGACAATTGCAACTGCCCAACTAAGGAGCAGAGTCGAACTGTGGCTGTAATCAGATTGAGTGGTGCACGTCAAGGTACTGAGTGACAGATGTGACAGGGATCTGAGAGAATTGAATCAAGCCACAAAGACAAATGTTGAAAGGATTGGAGGCGTAGGGTACCGTGTGTGTGTGGGGGGGGGCGTGCATGTCTATACATCTTTGTTAGGACAGAAGTATATTTGTGAGTGAGTGAGAGAGTGAGTGAGAGAGAGAAAAAGAAAGAGAACGAGAGTGAGTGAGTGAGTGTGTGTGTGTGTGTGTGTGTGTGTGTGTGTGTGTGGAGAGAGAATACAGGTGTGAAAAAGCCTCATTGACCATACCTCCACTTTGTGTTGCCCACTCACGGGTTTTTGAGCACCAGTGATGAGAGTGTGTGCGCAGTGTGTGTGTGTGTGTGTGTGTGTGTGTGTGTGTGTGTGTGTGTGAGTGTTCATTTTTCACTCGGCCTATTCCAGCCATTGAATAGGCCTTTTTTTGACAAGATAACAAAAAAAACAATGGAATAGAAAAAGAAAATGTGTGGTTCAATCTTGTTAGGGGGCAAAGTAAACACACAGTGTCACTGCTTTGCATGATCAGACTGCAGGGAGAGAGAAAGATGGGATGAGTGAAGGAGAGAGAGAGAGTGAGAGAGAGAGAGCGAGAGAGAGAGATACTCATTCATTTTTCATGGCAGCTCACTGCCGCTGAGGCTGAGGCCGGCGATGAGAGAGAGAGAGATGGAGGTGAACAGGAGAAAAGGGATGGAACAGGCCAATCTACTATTTTTTGTGGCCTCACATGTTTACTAATCTTGATGGGGAAGGCCACGCACTTTCTTTATAATCATTATTTTTCTTAAATGATTCCCGCCAAGGCTTCATCTTCAAGGTTCTTCGGGTCATTGTGAATTGACGGAGTCAACTGTGCGCTTGAATTTACTCCCCTGACTTTCTTGTAATTCAAGGGAGCGCTGATTGCCCCAAAAGAGAATCTCGGATTTTGAATTGATCCAGCGCCGGGAGCGAAATGTAACAGGGGCGAGCGCGAGGCATCTGCAAGCTGTCAGCACGCGGTATATAAACTTTACATTATTCAGTTGATTGAGTGTGCAGTGTCAAGCTGCTGTTCGTCAGGCGCTGACAACCATCCCCAGGGTGATTTTTGGAGGTCATGTTTGCATGAGGACGGCCATCAGCGACAGATCCCTGCAATGAACGGAGTAAAGGTGAGCCCTAATCCAATCAACTCCTCATACCGGCTGTATGTTAATTGCTGGAGCTAATTGGATTATGGAGGGGGCTGCATGATATGCAATATGATACCATATGATAATAAACACCAGTACTCATTCTCATTGCTGTGCTATCGAGTGCTATCTTCCCTTTTCGGTTTGGTGTGTGTGTTTGAGTCAATAAAATACCGGATAACCTTTCAGATGATTATCTTTTCCCTCATGAATTGCACATTCCCCTTGCTAGATTATGCAAATGCAACATTTGAGCCACAGTGAGACGGAGATGCGGGGCTCTATTTTAGCGTCTCGGCGGTGCAGAACGTGGTTGGTGAGAATAACATGCGAGGGGTGGTGGAGGTGGTAACTATGTTTAGTGCAAGTGTAGTTGAGGACGGTGGCTACGTTCACACTGCACGACTTAAAGGTGCAGTGTGTGCGATTTGGCGACAGCTACAAGTGAAGTCGCCTTTTGTATTAATCACCTCACTCTTCCCAGCCGAGTATGCCGGAAAACCTATGGTAGCCCTTGGTTGTCATTCAAACTCAACAGATGCTTAGTGCGTCCGATCTGGGCTATTGTAAAAACTGTGACATTACAATGCTGGGGAACCAAATGCACAACCACACAGAGACAAACAAAACTTGAATAAGGTTTGTTCAAACCAAGGTCAGAACACGGGAGGGCAATCACACGAGCAGACAGGTTTCCAGGAGCAGGCAGAGGCAAAGTCCAGGAACGAGCAGGTGTCAGGAACACGAGGAAGCTACACGAGAGAAACGCTGGGAATGTTCACAGCTCCGTGCGTGTCCTACCTCTATGCCCGTTTTTGAATGAACCGGGAACTAGGAGAACTTCGGATTTGGCAAGATGGCGACAAGGTACGCACCCAAACTTTGCCTGGAAAGCACTCTCACACATGAGCGAGGAAATCTGATTTGGCCTGCAGTGTGAATGTTGTATCGGAGGGGGGCGTACGAAGAGTGTTGACAACGGCATTGCAGTGTCACCTCACAGCACCTCTGGGCAGATGGAGCCCTTTGGTGTGTGACTTCAGTTTCCTCCAGGTGTCCTCCCATGGTCCAACAACCCAGCAGGGAAGGTTGACTGGCGACTCTTAAATTGCCCATATGTTGTTTGTCTCCGTGATAGACTGGTGACCTGCTCTGTGACATTCATGAGGAAATGTTGTTACTAATTCCCCAGCTGTGACAGAAGCGTCTGCGTGATGTCATGCGAGCATAACCCCCCCCCCCCCCCCCCTTACTAATCCTGTTGACTCGAGACTACATTTTGTCTCAGTCAAGTCAGACTGTGGAGTCTCCACGGTGAATTAAAAATGCATTACTTCAGGTGCAACTTATACGAGACATGGTTTAAATAAGGAGATAAGGCAGTTGCAGCCCCGACAATCTCTGACTGAGTGCAAAGAGGATGCCAGTGGAAATTTCTGGAAAAGTGTTAATAATAAAAAGCTGGGGGCATGAGAAATGTCCCGCTTCTCCACCTGTCAAACCTATACGACCATCATGCACTGACTTTGGGTGATAAAGTCTGTCACTTGTCAGTTTCAACAAACTTTTTATTTACTTATTTACTAAGGAGGGAGGAGGAGGGATCTCTTTCGTTGTGATCATAGAATGTGTTGATGGATTACGACTAGATTAAATTGCACAACTATTGCTGGATGATTATGTTTTAATCAGATTAAAGTTGCAGTGTGTAAGATTTGGTCATTTTGTCACCTCTAAAGATATTACAAATCAATTACATATTGACAGTTTCATACATTTATAATCACCTAAAGGTCATTTATTTATTTTCATCACTTTAAACATTAAAAAACAATTACCGCTATGCATTTACAGTTGCCCAGAGTGGATGACTTTATAATGACAACTGAAGTCAACCATAGGTTCTCATGTATGCTCAGAAGGGTGAAGGTGAGATGAAGGATACAACATGAAACTTCTACTCTAGATGTCATCAAATCCCACACACTGCACCTTTAATTTTATTTTATTTTTTTATCAAATGAGGGAAGCGGAGGGATCTATTTTGTTTGGATAAAGTCAAAGTTTCCTTTTAAACTTGTTATTTCATATTTTAATCAGCTTAAGAGGCTGAAAACTAAAACTCTGCCAATCACGACTTCAGACAACCCCTTCAGGTGTTGGATGTTGTTTTTCAGGGTTTTGACTCATCACCTAACGTCTTAGCGGGTTAATGTGGTTGCATTATCAGACGCGGCAGCATTAAAACCTCATTAACATGCAACATCCATTTCATTCCACCTCTTTTTTTAACAAGGTCTGCAGGGCACAGAAATTCCACATGAACATGAGTGCGCTTCAAGGTCACCGAAATGCCAACACAAGTCTATGCAGCCACAAATGCTGCAGAAACCCAGGAGAGCGTGGCATGCGTCGTGCACCTGAACATGAGCTTATCAGCTGTTTGAGATGTTTTACAGTGCAGGGGCTTCGGTCTGTCTGCTGCAACGTACCCATGCATGACCAGGTAAGCCGCCCTATCCGTGGGGATATGCACGCCCTCAACGTGGATGAGAGAGTGGTTTAATTGGAGTCTGATTACACCTTCTCCTCATCCCGCTCTTCCTCTTCTTCCTCCATTTTTTGCCCATTGTTCCGTATTAATGAGATGCATTAAAATGGATAGATTACTACCATTTGCCTGCTATATTTCTTCCCCTGCATTTTAATGCCCTTCATTCACTACCTGTTAACATCGACACTGCGGCACAAGCAATCCCCAAGCGCCCTGATCAATCACTAGTTAAAGGAAACTAGTAGGTTTAGACTAGGAAGTAGATGAATGGTACAATTTTAAAGATTTCCACCAATTGTTGTCACTTCTATCTATAGAAATATAATTTCAAAACAACTATATACCGACATTTATACAAATGTATAATTACCCAAATGTATGACTTTCTCTTACACCAGGGGTGGGTATTCTCTATCATGGGGGCCGCCATGTTTTTACAATGGATGTACTACTCATCATCTGAGCTTTAATGATAACTGATGGTTACCAAAGGTGCTTCTGCATGCTCAGATGGAAAAGGCAAGGTGATGGATACAATATGTAACTTCACCAATAGATGTCGCCACATTTTTCACACTGTACCTTTATGGTTTACAGTTTAAGATCATTACTCGGCCGCGTACATGAGGATGGACATAACGTCCGTGACGTCAGAGTGATTCAGAAGCAAATTATGGGTGAGTCACTCATCGCCATCTTGCCGATGACTAACTCCTCCCACTTCCTGGGAGTTGTGGGTGGGCCCACGGCTTTGTCCCATCACCCATAGTATGTGCCAGGTTGGTCCAGGTGTCATTCAAGAAGCCACGCCCTTAATTATGCACAAGTTTCCATATCAATAAAACTTTTAAATGGCTACCAGGCTTTAAACATCTTTCATTCACCTCTAAAGTTAACCATTTTAACATGGGAGTCTATGGGATAGACTCGCTCTTGGATTCAGCCCCAAGTGGCCACCCAATAAACTGCAGGTTTTTTCACTTCCCGATGGGCTTCATCCGTCGGCACCGGAGGTTGCCCCTCGCTCAGGACACAATGCGACAAATTCAACCACACAAAGACAAAATGGGACAAGAAAGTTCATATCAGAGGTAGCTACAACAATGCACCAGAACAATTACTTTGCAGGTGTAATCAAACCACTCGACCCTGACAAGGCTGTAATAACCTTAAAAAGTTTCAGTCCGCGGAGACTAGTTTAAGTGCAATTTTATAGTGCAGAGTTGATTCACCTTTTAATTAGATGTTTTTACCCCTTTGCTGCAATTTTAATCTCCCATAATCCTCCGACACACAAATGAGCTTCAACGACAATGCCTGATGAGGAATACTTTGACGAGTTTACTTAGCTAACTAGCTTTTTCACTGACGCATCTCACAGAATAAATACCTGTGTATCTCAGAGGCTTTGTTTGCCTTTGGCTCAGCTCTAGCAGCACCTTGTCATATACACTGTATGACTGTATTTACCTCAGAGGAGAGGAAGCAGACAGATGGGGACGATCAGCTCCCTGACTGATTAGCGCCTCGGCCATCTTACTTTCAAATGAGTCCATACTTTACTAATATGGAGACGGATTACAACAGAATGTGTGCAATTTTAATTTTCAAGCCAGGCAGAAAAAAGTCCGCCAGCTGCCGGCGCCTGAAGGATTTCTGAAAGTCAGGTAAATGCTGGCTTGCTGGATTCTGAAGATGACGACGGAGATATGTAATCGGCGCGCAGAAGACAGACGGCGTCTGATGAGAAAAAGTAGCATCTTATCTCCAGGTACATTTCCACGCAGACAACAAAACGACAACAACTACCCCATCTTTGTTTTTCTATTTTTGCTATTAGTCATTTTTTTTTGCTCCCTCGATCCCTCTCCCTTACGCTCTCAACCTTCCTCATCTCTCTCCCTTTCGCACTCTCTCTCTCTCTCTCTCTCTGTAGAGATTCTACACTGTCAGCCAATTCCTGCCTATCTGCGGACCAAAAGTGGCTGTGCTTGGCTGATTGCACTGATAAGAGACTGAATGCCGGCTGTCCATGAGGAGGGGGGGTGATGGGAAACGGAAGGGAAAAACGAAACGGAGAAAGGAGGGGAATAACAATTACATTTAGAATCATTTCTTTTGAAACAGAAAACGCTCAGCAGAGTCAGTGCTTTCTTTGTGACTTCAAGAGCAAAACAGTGACACCTCTAAATTACACATTAAAGGTGCAGTGTGTGAGCTTTTGGTCATTTTGGTGGGGGGGAAAATGCAACAAAGCAACATTTTCATATCCCCCCCATTACCCTTAAATGGGCCCTCTAAAGGGCACCTATCATGCCCATGGCTCTCTATTTGTTCTTTAGCCTCTATTATGATGACAAACAGTATGTATAGTCGCTTTCGTATTTTCAAACGAGCCCTTTTAAAAGTCAAGAAGTCCTTTTAAGAGTCAAACACAGGGTTTTATCTCTCCCCCCAGCCTCCTGAAACGTCACTATCTCCTGATGGATCGGTGGGCGATCCTAGATTGGCTGAAAATGTAGGCTAGTCCTGCTTTCTAAGCAAGCATGTTTTGCACTCACAAGCGGCTCTGAGCCGGCATCCCCCATTGCAAAGTATTAACAATGTAAGGAGACGTAACCGAGTTTAAAACGTGAACATGAGAGTACGTCCGTATGTGTTTGAGCCGGAATGGCCTTTTAAGCGCACAATCACACTGAAATGATAACAGAAAGACATACTTGACCCTGTGGTTCCCACTGTGCTCTGACACGTTAGCCTGAGCTAGCCACGAGGCTAACGGATGCAGTAGGAACAGTTGTCGTTTCCTGAACGCGGGAAACTGTTTATTGGATCAAAAACTATGGCGGAGCTTGTCCGCTACGTTACAGGCAGTCTCACGAGCCATCAATCACTATCTCCTGATGGATCGGTAGGCGATCCTAGATTGGCTGAAAATGTAGGCTAGTCCTGCTTTCTAAGCAAGCATGTTTTGCACTCACGGGCAGCTCTAAGCCGGCATCCTCCATTGCAAAGTATTAACAATGTAAGGAGACGTAACCGAGTTTAAAACGTGAACATGAGAGTACGTCCGTATGTGTTTGAGCCGGAATGGCCTTTTAAGCGCACAATCACACTGAAATGATAACAGAAAGACATACTTGACCCTGTGGTTCCCACTGTGCTCTGACACGTTAGCCTGAGCTAGCCACGAGGCTAACGGATGCAGTAGGAACAGTTGTCGTTTCCTGAACGCGGGAAACTGTTTATTGGATCAAAAACTATGGCGGAGCTTGTCCGCTACGTTACAGGCAGTCTCACGAGCCATCAACTGGATTTTACAACCTTCCGTTGTGGAGGTGTTGAGCCGAGAAGTCCGAATCTCTGTATCTGTTTGTCTTAACCAAAGTAGCCACGAGGCTAACGGATCCGGCGCATTAGGGACAGTGTCGTTTCCTGGACACAGGAAACTAGTTGTTGGATCGCAACTACGGTTGGAGCTTGTCCGCAACGTCACAGGAAGTCTAACGAGCCACCAACTCTACTTCACATCCTTCCTTTACGGAGTTACTGAACCGAAAAGTCCAAATCTGTGCATCCGTTTCCGTCTTTACCGGAGTCGCGCACTTCAAACTCATTAACATGGCGAACATGTTTGGCGCTCTCAGAGTGGATCCCAGGCTTAGAGAATACTTTGTTTGTTGGTTATAGTTTGGTTTGTCCAGCAGACGCCAACATATGTTCGTCAAAAGCAAACAAACAAGCAGCACAGTGCCGTAAAAGTGTGTTGTTTACCTCGGAAATGACGACGGTCTTCTCTTCAACACGGGACATTCGGAGGTCTTGCTCCAATCCAAAGTTTGTTCGTCCTTAAAGAATCCATTCTTTGCCGGTATAATAACTCCATTTACGATATATAGGACAATAGTGGATCGATTCCACCGATTTGATTCATTTTTTGGAGATACCGAACCTTTGGAACAAGGTCCAGCTTGTCTTGGTTCGGTCCATTGCCTCTATGTTTTGTACAGTCCATTTATCCCCGTGTTCGTGCCTCTTTCCCAAACGCAGCGTCTAACAAACTACACAACAAACTACAATTATGGCGCCCGCGGCCCACAATGCATTGCGAGATCACGTGCCCTTTCGAGCTACGTAGTTAGGTCGAAGAGTCCCGCTGTTTGATTGACATCCTTTAGTGCAGACACACACCCACCCACTTAATGACGTAATTAACGGCATTTCCTGTGTCTAGGGGAGAGTTAATGGTAGCCTTCGGTTATCATTGAACAAAAACTCAAAATGTGTTAAGTTTGTACATTCTGGGCTACTGTACAAATATGGTGGTCCAAAATCACACCGTCTATGGAGAGGATAACTGTGAAACAAGGGATGGTCCACATATTCAAATCCTGCAATTATTAAAAACATCGTTATATGTTTATTTGATGTTTAGATTGAAGTATTCATGTATTTATATGCATTGTCTCAATCACCCAGAATTGCTGATAATAGAATCAAAAACAATGCTTCATTATTTTGATGGCTGAGACATCGTCCAAACCAGAGGAACATACCGTATTAACCATTTTTTTTTCTTATCTGTCATTGTGATTGGCTGTTGCAAAGTTTTCAGGCAGGTAAGTGTAAACAATTTCCCTTGGGTTAAAAAGTATTTAAACGGTACCTCAGCTGAATTAATCATAATTCTTCCAGAGGATGCTGGGACCAGGACAACACACAGGTGTGAATACAGAGGGTTGTTGTTGTTGTTGTGCAGTTATTTCCATTAGAATTATTTTCAGGTCCAGTGGTGCCGCGGAATGAAAGCCTGAGCAAACAGTGCACACAGGAAGGTATATTACCACAGCAAACACTGGGCTGAATGATGCTTTTATATTTTTGTTCACTGTTTGCTGCTCACTCTTTAGAGCAGGGGTCTCAAACTCATTTTCACCCAGGGCCGGCATTATGGTCGCTCTCAAGGGGCCGATTTTAATTGTGGGACAAAATGTAATTACTACCTAACATATTGTAAAATAACTGTCCCCATATTTGATGATGATTTATTAATCTATTATTTATTTAAGTTACAAATATTATATATCCATCTCCACGTTACATCTCTAAACACCATGAATGTATTGCTACACGTAAAAAGTTGCATGGGCAATGTCTGCTTTAGACTTTTATTTTTAGACAATCACATGCCTTTAAGCTCTCGCCGGCCACATACAATTATCTTGCTGGTCACATTTGGCCCACGGGCCACAAGTTGGACACTTTAGATGTGCTTTGGCGCATCATGAGGAAGAAGCACACACTCAAAGACAAGGGTGATAATGCACCTTTCACTTTCAGGTATTTGATGCATTCTGGTGCAAAAAAAAGTTCTTTCACCAAACAGTGGTGCAGAATTCAAGGAGATGTAGCCCATGTTCAACAAAGTCAAAAACAGGAGTGTCCTCATCAATGCCCTGAGGGAGTTGGAGGTTTGAAGTGGAGCAGAGCCGCAAACGAGAACAACAACCCTCAGAGCTCTTCTTCAAGATGCTCCTCACGAGACTCTCACGCCAACAGCTGTGAATCCCTGGAGAGGTTTTCCACTTAGAGGAGAGGACCGAGCCTTTCCTCTGAGAAATAGCACGACACAGAAGCACCATGATGCCGCGGCTCCGGTGGAGAAGGGTTGTAATGAAGATTCCCGATTGCAAGGTCAAGGAGTGATGCACGGACGGAGGCAAATGTCATGGCATGTCATCTTGAACCGCTTATCCAGTCATCTGGGTCACAGGCTATTTCCACCAGTACATATTGGGCCATTGGGGGTATCAGTGTCAGGGCCAGTGTCACTGCAGCAGGGTCCAAGTGGGTTTCGAACCAGTGACCTTTGCATTCAAAGTTGACTGCTCTAATCATTGAGCCACTGCCACCCGTTATGTATATATATATATATATATATATGAGATGTAAAGCTCTACTCAGATTCTGAGATCTACAGCACGTGCACGTTGCCTTGTAAGACTGGGATGTTGATTGAATGCAGAAATTGATTGAATGTGAATCGTCCAGCAGCCAGTGATGTTTTAAAGAGCCCCTGTGAGCTATACTTGACTTGCCGGAAAAGGAGAGCCACTCCACACAAAGTCCATTTTTCTCCATCCCAGACATGGGCTGCTGATACAGTATCAGTGAAGGATGATGAATCATTTGCATTTACTTCAAATGATGATGAGGGGAGTGTTGGAGGCACAGTGGGAGAGAATGAGGGACGGTTAAGGTCAAGTTGTACTTCATAGAGGAGACACTAATCTCCTCTGGGGGAAATAAAAGGAGCTACCCTAGAAAGAGTACAGGGAGGCGGGGGGGTGGGGGGGGGTATGCATTCAGTCAGAGGGGGTTAGTGAAACCTTATTTCCCTGTGAGCTGAGGCACAGTGCCGGAGCGCAGGTCGGAAAGGAGCAAGGAAACGAATGCACACCAACAAACACATAGAGTGAAGTGATCTCGATGATTTCATATCTTTAAAGATAATACATTTTAAATGGGAGGATACATGAACTGCAGGTCAGTCATACGCTGACAGCTGTCCACATCTGGACTAGGGTGTGATTCTATCCAAACATAAAGACAACTGCTTAAAGGTGCAGTGTGTAAGATTTGGTGGCATCTCATGGTAATGTTGCATATTGCATCCATCACCTCACCCTTCCCATTTGACCATGCAGGAGAACCTGTGGTAAACCTCAGTTATCATTAAAGTTCAAATGACGTTAGAACATCCCCTCAGGGCTATTGTAAAAAAAATAAATAAATAAAAAACAAAATGGCAGCCCCCGTAGGGTGGACCCGCTCCCGGTGTAAATATATGTTAGGGCTAATTCTAGGGTTATGTACCATTGGGGTGATCATACATTTGCAAAAATGTCTATATAAAACTGTTTTGGAATAGTTGACTGAAATCGTACACACTGCAGCTTTTAGCTTGACTGGCGTTATATTTGTCATTAAAAGTCAATACATACTTCGAAAGAACAGAGAACTTTGTTCTTGCTCCCAGGGCAGCACACACACACACACACACACACACACACACACACACACACACACACACACACACACACACACACACAGGCATTTTAAGTCATATCAACACTGTGGGAAGGTGCATCATTTAAGCTTGTGGGTGTAAAAAGGACGATATCGCACAGCATTCTATTTTATCTTCCACCCTTCGTCGCGCTAACTTTATTTTTAGATCTTTTCAGTTTTGAAAGTTTTTTTCCCCACAACTCTCTTTTTGGTGAGGGTGAGGATCTCACCTGCTGTGGAGAGAGAGGACACGCTGAGAGGGAACATGGTTTTCACACTTATCTGCATTATCGTGAACATGTTCAGCCTCTTGAAGGAGATTCTGCCTCCGACGCGGTGTTTACCGCCAGGCTCGTGCATCAACCTCTGCTGGAGCGCACATCACAGTCACGCACATCACAGTCACGCACTCGCACACGCTCACTCACGGGGGCAGGCGCCTTCCCGGCCCGTGGCTTCCCTGCTGTGAAACACCAGAGACTGCTGCTCTTTTCCCCTCCACATGTCGGCCAGCTCCGCGCCCGCTGTGATCTCTTTAATGACCGCAGAGTAACTGGGGTCTTTGTTTACCGGGCTTTCAGCAGCAAAATCAGCATCGGCGGTCTTTAACGGGTTTGAGGATCAAATCCTTCGCCTACAGTGACAGATTCAAACCAATCAATGTGGATCAGGTATTGAACGTGACCCTGCTGTGAAACGAGCAGAGGGGTACCCAACAGGTAATGTGGCCATAGTGGCGGTGGCTGATGTTTTCATGGTGCACCCGCCGCGGACACCACCTGTTTACATCTCCACCCTCTGGCTGGTGCTATAGAGCCTTAAAAAACAAGGACAAACAGATTTAAAAAAAAATAAATAAAAAGCTTTAGCTCTGATCTATTTGCTGCAGCTACCCAATCACAGCTCAGCCATTACAAATTCCACGGATGTGTAAACATATTCTTGGCCAATAAAGCTGATTTTCATCTTTATTTCATCCTCTGGCGGCAAACGCAAATTTTTCATGAGTGGCATTCCGCAGAAACCAGCTGATCCATAGAAACGCAAGACAATTCATCAGAATAATAATAAAAAATGAGGTTAGGTCCAAACCGTTTTTCGACTCTGGCAGTGGCCTGTACACAATCTTTCATCATAAGACCAAATGTCTTTGTGTATGCGGAGGGGAATTCAAACAGACACCATGGGGAGTGACGCGTTGAGGTCAGCTGTGCAGCAATCTGCACTCTACATGCAGATATGCACACAGGCCCCCTTCGATCACCATGGAGACCGGATGAACACAAAGCCCAGAAACTATCGTTGGCCCACATCATTAATATCACGACTTCCTCTCACATCCTCCTACACAAACATCAAGAGCCACATAGAAGAAAAACACCCTCCACATCTCGTAGCATTAATATATTACAGTGTAAAATTCTAATTGCTGAGATTTAAAAAGGGATATGAATGTACTGAGTCGAAAATTCCTCCGGGGATATTTCCACAGAAGCATTGCATGAGCATTGTGTTCCAGTGGAAGATCAGATTTTCTACTGATCCTTAAATGTGCAATGTGTAATTTTTTAGATGACTTTATCAGTGTCTTATACACATCCAGAGGA
>JAFBJT010025019.1:80910-92452 GCA_016785325.1 Chascanopsetta lugubris | reverse complement strand
TCTCTCTCTCTCTCTCCCTCTCTCTCTCTCTCTCTCTCTCTCTCTCTCTCTCTCTCTCTCCTCATTCCATCACTTTGTCTTATCAGTGCAGCCTCCTAATGATGATGAAGCTGTGGACTCAGCAGACGAGTCAGAAAAGCATTACCTGTGTTGCACACGTTGCGTAATGGCTCCCGGGGTTGAGGCGGTGGCTCTGCGCTCTCGCTATCAGCAGCCCTGCCCAATCAGCGCGGTGATTGGTGCGGTGGGTAATTCGTGTTTGGTGGTCTTTCATGTGACCCGTATGTGATATTCAGCCAGGGGAAGTGAAGCGTGGGCGGCTCAGCCTCGGAGCCACCGCGACAGGAACTTAATATCAAAAGGAGCCGCGATTGCACGTCTCACATCTGGTTGATGTTGGTTGTTCCTTTGAATTTGAATTCCTATACTAACAACAAAGGCATTCCATGAGTCGAGGGTAGAATAAAGGGTCGATGAAACAATGAATAATGGCTGAATTCCATTTCGTTGCAGAAGGTTTAGGCACCAGATGTTGTTCGTGATGAGTCACGGTCAAACAGTCAGGCAGAAGCAACAAAGTTCAATTGTATCATGCTGAACCATTGCTCAGGTTACACATAGGTCACTACATAAATAGATATATATAATTTATATTATTTATGTATTTATTATCACCACTTATACAATTCATTCATAATTTTGGTGGTCACTAATAAATGCACAACGCTGTGGACATTAAATGTAACCGATGACAGAGAACAAAGAGCAAACTTCACAGCTCGACCTTAAGTTTTGGATTTAAAGGTGCAGTGTGTAACATTTCGGTGCATTTTTGTCTTCTATCTGTAGAGATAGAATAAGGAAATTTGAATGAATGCGTAATCAAATTTTAAAGCTCTTCAATGTACGGATATCTACATCAGGAGCGGGTCCTCCCTATGGGGGACTGCCAGAGACAGTATTCAGCTTACACTAAATGAGTTTAAATGAAAACTACCAGACGTCCTCCTGCATGCTCTAATGGGAAAGGTGAGGGGACGGATACAAAATGTAACTTCACCTGTAGATGTCACCAAATCGCACACACTCCCTTTAAAGATGCAGTGTGGACGACTGAAGGGAGAAAGATTGATTGGCAAAAATGTCATTCGAAATTTTGGAAATACAGTAACGCGTTCATCTGTACATATGTATGAACTGTTTCTCTCGTTAAATATCAAATGTGTCTTTTACATTTACATCGGGCGCAAGTTCACACGGTGGAGATCAGCACTGTCGCCGAGCCACTGGGATTCAATCAACATCTTAGCACCTTAAATAACAAGTCTACGTGCTTTTTTACCCCCTTAAGTGCCACAGTGGGTTCTCTTGGCACATGCCACATCGTTGTTGTCATTCATCTTTCTGTCGAAGAGAAAATAACAAACCACTCCGAGATAGAAAGTCATATTTATCTACACGGGGGGGGTGGATTAGTAAAATGACTTCATCTCACTCTCTCCATCTGTCAGCAATAATGCGCATTACCGTTGGTATCACTCAAAATGACTCAAAGCGCACATCCCTCCCCGTCTCTCTCTCTCTCTCCCTCTCTCTCTCTCTCTCTCTCTCCCCTGTGATGCCGACGGATGCACAGTCGGTGGCGACTACTACGCTTCGTCAGTTATCATCGTTAATATTAATGGACATATTGGAAAAAGAAGTGAAATCGGCAGCGAGTGAGCAAAGAAAAAGACGACTGCTCGAAGGCAGGTCGGCGAGTTCAGTAAGTTCATGAATGCATTCTGTGCAATGAACAATGCTGCCTGTGGCACTCAGATCAGGGCAGGTGAAGAGCGGGTATTAAACAGCCTGCTAAATCACCGTGTGCAATGAGCAAAGCCACGTTAATGACTCTATAACTTACAGCCGACCTGACAACACCGCGCATCTCCCACTCACCCACACTCACAACACGCACTGTACATCAGCGCATTCATATATTGAGCCTGGCTGTGATCCTTCAAGGGCAACGCCTATAAAAAGCAAACGGGGCAACTAAAAAAAGGGACGTGCAGGTGCACGCGTGATGCAGGACAGTGTTTGTGCCTGCAGTTAAAGGTGCGGTGTGTACGATTCAATGAGGCCTATGGGCAAAGTTGCATGTTGTGTCCATCACCTCACCCTCACCCTCGAGCGAACAGGAGACCCTACGGTAGAGTCGTCATTCAAACTCAAAACATATTTAGTACGTCCACTCTGGGCTGCTGTAAAAACATGGCGGCCCCCGTAGCGAGGCCCCGCTCCTCGTGTAAATATACATTCATGGGATCATTTAAGGGCAACGGTAAAAGAATTAAACATTTCGGTGATTGTGAATTCATGACAATGTATTGTAGATCTTAAAAATGACCAAAATGTTACACGCTGCACCTTTAAAACTCAAAGGGGAGGTGTTAAATATATATATATATATATGTATATATATATATATATATATGTCTGCTGACTGCACATGTATGCATCCCCCACAGCCAATGGATAAGCACACACGAGCTCATGCAGCAGCTGATTCGAAACAGATATAGATCAGGCAAACAAACGTCCAATAAGCTCTGACACATACGCAAATGCGCCCCGGAAAAAAAAAACCCGAGGTTGTCTCACATTAAGAGCTCTGAAATCTCATTAATGTGCATTAAGAGGGGATTTGTGCTGTGAGGAGAATGAATTAGGACTAAGCTCGGCGTCGCTCAAAACAATTATTTGTCTTCCATCGGTGTATTATGAGGCAGCAGCATCCAGCGAAGGTTAGAGCGGGAAGACGGCGCTGACGGCAGCATGTCGTGTTGAGTGAACAGCGCAACAGGGAAACTTTTCCAAAGCCAATGAGTCGGGCAACAGAGTCGATTTCACAGGTGCAGTGTGTAAGATTTGGCGCCGCTGCACTTTTAAATCCCTAAAAAATAAATAAATAAATAAAAAATAAAAAGTGTGTGACCTGTCTCGCCTGTCCCTCTCTGCTTCTTTTGTGTGTGTGTGTGTGTGTGTGTGAGTGTGTTTGTCTCTCCTCAGGTCATGAAAAAAAAAATACTCTTACATTTCTTTGAGGCAGTAGAAATATCGTTGCGTGTGTGTGTGTGTGTGTGTGTGTGTGTTCTCATATTGCTCTTGTAGCATCTCACCTCATCAATGAGCCAGAGTCATGACACACAAGCCTCTTCAAATGTCACTAAGGCATCTCCTGCTACACATGGCAGAAATCACTTCTGCCCTTGGAGACACCTCCCCACCACACACACACACACACACACACACACACACACACACACACACACACACACACACACACACACACAATATGGACAATCCCAATGAAGTCCCATTCAAATTCTCCAGATTCTGTTTGTTATTTGGATTGGCACTAAAATATCCCACACGCCAAACTTGTTTTTTTGTTTTTTTAGCTCCAGTGGGACCCGTTCATTTTGGGGAAATCAAAATAAAACCAGGAAGTGATACATCCTGGAACAATCCCCTGCTATAAACTAAAAACACTAACCATTTTCTGATCAACTCTGCTAAAAGATGAGGATATAACAAAGAGATTATTACAGAAACAAACAATCAACAGACAGATTGAAAGATAGTGATGACGCAGTAGTCTTCGTCAAAGATTATTATTATTATTATTATTATTATTATTATTATTATTATTATTATCATTATTATTATTGTTATTATTAGTATTATTGTTATTATTATTATTATTATTATTATTATTATTATTATCATTATTATTATTATTATTATTATTATTATTGTTATTATTATTGTTCCACTGGTCCCTGAAACGCCTCCAGCTGCTCCTGAACGCTGCAGACTGGAACCAGAAGACGAGATCGTATAACTCCCGTCTTGGCTTCCTTAAACTGTCTCTCAGCAAAAAGTAGTATCGAATTTTAAAATCCCACTTCTTACCTACAAGGCCCTAACTAATCAAGCCCCGCCCCACAAGAGAGAACTGATCACTCCCCACCATCCAAACCGATCACTCCGCTCTCTAAAGTCAGGTCTGCTGGTTTGTCCTGAAAAACGATCATATCTCATATTTCGTCAAGTAATAGGCAGCTGTATCTTGCTGGTGGTTAATGCTGAAGTGCAGATGAGTTGATTTACGTTTCTATGGCAACCAGCAATACATCAACTCATCCAAACTATTTTCCAAATGCGAACTGGGGCCGAGATGCGAGCGCATCAGTGTGCGCGCGCTGGCATGAACGTGTTTACCTGCACAGTGATGCAGACTGTTGGTGCTGAGCGCATCTCTGTCCGTCAGATTCGCTCCCAGTGCAGGTGCAGACCCAAATATTGACTTGGCGATCGGAGTGTGAACTGAATCCAGCAGGAAATGATGAACATGCTCTGATCTACAAAAAATTAATTAGAGAATCAAGACGACGCGGAATTCAGATTCGGATTCAGGAGGAACGATGATGAACAAACTTGAACATTGCATCTTTCATTTGAGCGTTTAACAACTGCTGCTGAAACCAAGTCAATCCCCCGACAACAGAGGATTACCCCTGCAACGTGAATGGTCATTTGCACCTTCTTTATGAGGCATGTGATCGCAATGCCACCGCATATGATTATTGTTTCCGGAGTGAGGCACAGACAGCGATTGTTATTCACACGCGCACACAGCATATTCTACTGTACCCTCTCCGCACCACTGACTCGTGAAATCGACTCATCAGTAATAGGTACGTACAGAAAGAGAGAGAGAGAGAGAGAGAGAGAGAGAGAGAGAGAGAGAGAGAGAATGGAGGCAGCGAGGGAGGGAGGGAGGTTAGCGAAAGAAAGACGGAAGCCAGAGAAATGAAAGAAATGAAAGAAAGAGGGTGGACGAGGAGGTTCACGGTGAATTCGATGGCCGATGGCGCGGCTGCTTATGAAGCTCGGTTCCTTACGAAGAAACGCTGCTGTTTTACGGGCGTCCGCAACAAAAGGGATGAAGAGGGTGAAGAGGAAAAGAGAGCGGCGCATCAGATATCGCCGAGCGTATGAGGGATGATATTGGAGGCCGGGTATCGATCGCGCTCTGCATCAGCTCGGCGCCAGAGAGTTGATCGGATGCCTCGGAGGAGGCTCGGTCCACACCACCAGCTGCCGGGAGTCGATAGAGAGCGATCAGTCAGAGAGCTAATGGAGAACGCGCACGCTCTGGATTAGCAGAGGCTTTTCTGAGCCGGCAAATGGATGATGGACAAATATCTGTGGATTCAGAAGATGTAAATATATATATATGCATGCTCAAGCTTTGTTGGGGGCTCTACATTGATTTGTTAATGATTAAGTGAACATTTAAAAATTCCCCACCTTGTGCATTTTGCGGAGATTATCAGCTGAACTGGCAACTTTCACGCTCGGAACTGGAAGATTCATCTCATCAGGGGTTTAAACATCTATGATACATTTGGACAAGTTTCCATAGCAGCTGATGTGGCTGTAAAACAGTCATATTAACCTGAAATCAATAGAATTTTCTACCAAATTTGCGCCACTGTCATTACTGAATGAAATGAACTTCTTGAAATACACGACAGAAAATGTTTAAATTAGGTTGGATATAAAACGGACGTCTTGCAAAATATTTACAAAACATTCGTCCTGACTCTTTATTTTCAAACCAATGCTCAACAATTCATCTCATTCTTATTGAGACATTTATATTACGATGTTTACAATCCAAACAGAACGCGCCGTTCAATCATTTCTGTTTTAACGCAACAGAGCAGAGTCTAAATAGATTTCATGGTGAAACTACATCCTATTTGTTTGCAGTTGGCAATTGCAACGTTAAAACTTTGTGAAAACTCCACTGTCTTGTTTATTTTAAAAACGTATGTCACGTATGTTCATCGGCAGCATCCAACCAAGTCAACTGCAAAAGTAAATACAGGAAAATATCACACTAGCTATGGGAATTCAAAATGTCTCAATCCGATCAGAAGCCAAAGTGGCGCAAATGTACCGAGCACTTCATCAGATTCAGTAGATTGAACGGTAAGAAATAAACAGATCAATTATTATAATATGAACAGATGCTGCTCATTCCCTGGTCAGGCACAATGACACAGATCACTGTGATTTACTTTCAAAATAAAAGCTGTGTCAGGCTGAATTGATAGACCAGAGCTTTTCTTTTGGAAAATGCTCCAATCTCTTGACCAAAGACGCCACAGTGGATCAGAATGTTCAGACTGATCTTTGTTACAGGAAGTCATTATTCTATTATGTTTTATTATTTTGTTCCAATCATTTTTCACTTCCTGTGTTCGCTGTAACTGCAGGTTATCCAACCCAGGTGGAATTATAGGCTGTAGGACATTACTTAGAAAGTGCAACGAGGAATTCAAATGTTCTTGATTGCATGACTTTTTAACATTTAAGAATTATATTTCACTGTAAATATGTTGTATATTTAACTAATGACACACACACACACACACACACACACACACACACACAACCTCCACTCACTCAGTGAATGTGTTTGGTTGAAAGCATTTAATCAAGAACATAACTACTGACTGCACGTCCTCCCTGATCGTCAGCTTCAAAAAAATCAATACAGTAATTTAGGCTGACTGACATGCAGGGATGTGGACGTTGGCCATCATTTTAAAAAGTTTTGGGTTCTTTGATGAAGAAAAAAAAAACCCATCCACAATCTAGCAAATGCACTTCCATTTATCCCGTAACCACCATCATTTTTTTAAAAGCTCAACATCTTTATTTGTCAGTGATTTACCTGCGCAGCTCTCGCTCGTCTCCTTCGAGCCATTACCTTCCAGCGCGTGACCTCCCAAATTGAGCAGCCTATAATGAGGCGTTCTCCATTAGTGAAGACGGAACAATGGCGGTGTGTTTGCTCAGAGCAGCACTTTTCATACACCCATAACTCAAATCGCCTCAATTCCTCGGCCTCAGTCTGAGAAGAATGTATGAGCGCTGAGACAATTCATACAAATGTCCCCTTTGTGCATAACGGCCATAATAACTCACTCAGCAGGTGGACAAATGCCTAGGTGCTGTAAGCAAGCACATTCACACACACACACACACACACACACACACACACACAATGCATGAGCTCCCGACGGCCAATTGCAAAGCAACAAATGAAATCCCAGAAGGATCCCTCCATCCATCCTTACAGAAATGTCACATATCCATGACAATGCTTGTCTTAGGAAGTGACCGAGGGGCCTCATCTGCGAGGGGCCCTGATTTATCGTTGTCGGTGCACGTGTGTGGAAAGTACGTACGCGTGGATAAAAGGGAGAGGGCACGGTTAGCGAGGGGTCATCCATCAGCTGCGGGGGGACGGGAGTGTGGATGGGATTATAGCAGGCGTGTGGGGGTGGGAGGGAGGTGGGGTAGGGGTAAATTCCCCTGATTGATCTACCTCTCCTTCCCGGGTCACAGTTCAAGACTGACCGTTTTGCACTTTTCACTGACAAAAATCCGCACGCAGCCATAAATCTGCAGAGGCGGAGTGTGTTTATCAGCGGCGCTGTGAATTCGGCGTCTGTGTATCACACTTCCCTTGCCCAGATTTCCAGTGTAGTTCAATTATTCAACAACACTGCGCCCCGTCCTGGAAGTATTAGATTAAATATTGAAATGTTGAAATTGCAGCACATGGCAGTGAAACTGGAGGTGGGTGGGGGGTGGGGGGGGGGGTGTAGGGGTATCGGGGGTGCAGGGGAAACGGGAAGTGAGTAGCGGGTGAGGATGAGATCAGATGAGGCAGAGAACAGAATGGCGCAAGGTGAGAATAACCTGAGGTTGAGATGAGGATTAAACGAGGGTGTGATGGGGTGATGGTCCTACGTGAACTGGTCTAAATACCCCGTGACCCAGAATACTGGACAAAAGCAGTAGAAGATGAAATGACATATAAATACATTTAAGATAAACACTGTGTCCACTTCTCGGCCTCTTCATCCAAATAAATCACCGGGAAACAGGAGAGGAGTCGATCATTATAACCTCATAAAAATCAGCAGAGGACAGTTTAAGAGCCAAAAACAAATAAAAAGATTAAATGTGGTCTATTAAATATTCAATCACTAAGACCTAAATCACGACTCATTAAGGACTTAATGAATGAGCACTAGTTTGATTTGCTCTGTTTAACTGAAACACGGCTTCAAGTAGACGATTATGTATCTGTAAATGAAGCAACGCCCCCCCACCCACATTAAGGCCCATATCCCCAGAGGTGATGGCAGAGGTGGACAATTATAAACCATTTGAGTATCTCACTCTTCTGTCTGTTCGACCCAACCATCAAACTAAATAACAGACTCCTTTGAATGATCCCCCACCGCCCACCTGCCCCCTATTCTGAATTCAGAAGTGAATTTCCAGAATTTCCCTCAGCATTAGTTCTCTGTTCTGATATAATCATCGTAGTGGGTGATTTTAATATTCATGTAGACGCAGCCAATGGCAGCGTTGGCTTTTCTTTCAAATCGCTGCTTGACTTGATTGGCCTCAAACGGCAGGTTAACAAACCAACCCACCGTTTTAACCACACACATGATCTTATTCTGACATAAGACCCCCCATAAGACCCCCCCTGTCTGCTCTCTTTTGAATTTTCAATTGAATTGAAACAGCAATGTTATTACAGTCGCTGCTTATCAGACAGCTCAGTTCAAGAATGTAAAGAACGGCTTCCACCCGCCCTGCAGCCATGTGTCAGTTCAGCAGATGAAAACTATAAAAACGTCTCACCCACACGGCTCAACAACCCACTTGACAGCATAAGCTTACTACTACAAACGGCCATAAATGCTGTTGCCCCTCTGAAAAAGAGGGCTGTCACAAAAACGAAGTTAGCTCCGTGGTATAATGCTGAAACTCGAGCCTTAAAACGAAAAACACGGTGGGAAAGGTTAGAAAGAGCATGGCCTTCCACTCAAAACGCAAGTCACTATGTCTCGTGGAGGAAGAGCTTTGAAACGTATAGAAAAGCGCTGGGAGAAACTAGAACCACTTATGATTCAGCGCTAATAGAGGAGAACGAGAACAACCCCAGGTTCACTGACAGAGAGCCATGAGTAACTAATCCATCCATCCCACCGTCTCTCTGAGCAGTGATGAGTTCCTTCACTTCTTCAATGATAAGATAGAAAAATCAGAGAGAGAATTCAACCGTTACTTAAACGCCCGCCCATCCTAGCAAACGACAGACCGATTTCGAATCTCCCTTTTATGATAAAGATTTTGGGAAAAGCTGGAGCAGCCCAGTTGTGTGACTACCTGCATAGCAATCATTGATTTGAAAAGTTTCAGTCTGGATTCAGAATGCACCGTGGCACAGAGGCTGCACTATGAAGGGTAACACATGATATTCTCATGGCCTCTGAAAAAGGACTTGTTTCTATACTGATATACACATAGACAGCATTTGATACCATAGACCACGAGATCCTGCTACATAGATTAGAACAAGATGTCGGGATTAGAGGAACGGCACGTGCCTGGTTTAAATCCTACTTATCAGCCAGATTTCAATTTGTTAATATAAATGAGGAATCTCACCACATCGTACACACTACACCTTTAAAATCACTGTGTGAGGATTTCAGCATTGAAATAATGCATCTCACCAAATATCGCTTCTTCTTTACACTTCCTGACAGAATGGAGATTGTATTTTTCCAACTCCACCCGGAGTGACTGACAGCTCCGATCTATACGTCTGTGTGAGCTCGCACATTTCATCTTGTTTTCTCCACCGTCTCGGTGCTCGGCTCCCAGGCAGCGTCTCCGTGTCCGTCTGTGTATCGGGTGAATGTCTTTCCTGGAGTCCACCGTCCCGGTGTCACTCACGGCTCCTCTATCATCGTGACTCCGGCCGAACCCAAACAGTGTCTCCTATCTCGACAAGTTTCACCGATTCACCTCGGCCCGACTCACATCGGAAACAACAGGCGCACACACACACACACACACACACACACACACACAGAGGATTTCTGGGAGTTTTCAGCATGCAGCCATCCCCACTAGAGTCCACGCTTGAACAAAAAAAATAAAAAAAGGCAATCTGAGTCAGATCTCGAGAACATACACTACAAACCGTACATGCATGTCATGGCATGGTGATAAACAAATGCCAGGAATGAAATAAATAAATGGAAATGAACAACATGCTCAGATTGATGATATGTCCCAACACCCAGCTTCTTATCTCCCACCAAGCCTGTGTACAATTACGTGAGCTGATTTGAAATTCCAAATGGGGAGATGAGGAAGGAAATGAGAAAAGGAGTAAATGCCAGATGGAGAGATCCGGTGAGATCGGGTTTGAGGTTGCAGTGTGTTCGATTTCAGTCACTTTTCTCACTTCTAAAAAGAATACAAAACAATTACATATGGACATTTCAATTGATTTAGAATCACCCGAATCGTTTCTTTTGATCCATTCCCTCCAAAAGGAGCCCATCCGTGTATATTTACATTATATTTTATATTTAGTGGGTCCTCTCTACGGGAAGCGCCATGTTGTTTGAGCAGCCCAGAGTGGACATGCTCAGCATCGTTGGAGTTTTCATGACAACTCAGTAATTCCGTTCCTCCTGAAGTCCACGATGATCTCTTTGGTTGTTGTGGTGTTCGGCGCCAGGTTGTTGTCCGTACACCAGGTGGATCGATAGCTTGCGGACCTCCTCTCTGCAGGCTGCCCCGCCTCCCTTTGAGATCAGTCCGAACACTGTGGTGTCGTCGGCGGATTTGAGGACGGTGTGGTTTCTGTGGTCATACGTGTAGAGACGGTACGGGAGGGGGGAGGGGGGGGTCAGCACGTAGCCCTTTGGAGAACCAGTGCTCAGAGTGCGGTGGAGGAAAGGTGGCGGCCAAGTCTCGCGGTCTGGGGTCTGTCGGTTAAAAAGTCCTTGATCCAGACGCAGCTGGATCCTGGCATAGCTCTGCGGTTGTTCCAGGTGGCTCAGCACAGCATCCAGAGGAATGGCGATAGCCTCGGTATGCGAGCTGGTGGGGGTCAAATGTAGGGGGGGGGGGGGGGCAGTCTTTGATGTGCTGGAGAACTAGTCCCTCTTCATAATTATAGGTGTAAGGGCAAATCAAATCAAATGAAATTGTATTTGTATAGCTCGCATTAACAAATCAGAGTTTGTCTCACAGGGCTTCACAGGTGGGTAACCTCCTCTGACCTTAGAGCCTCAGCCAGGGTCTGGAGAAACTACCGGGGGGAAAAAACCCTTTTAACAGGGAAAAAAAACGAAAAGGTAGAAACCTTAGGGAGAGTCACGGGTTCAATACCAATTCACACATTCACAAATGTAAAACAGGGCGGCCGTCATCAAGGCTGGTTGTGGGTGACTTTTTTTGTACTGGGATGATTGTCTGACTGCTCGCGCCAGGGAGAGATCGAAAATCCCGAAGAAGATGCCGGACAGCTGGTGGGCACATGATCCAAGCACTTGGCCAGGTACAGGTCTGGGCCAGCAGGGGGTCAACT
>JAFBJT010025019.1:47082-57261 GCA_016785325.1 Chascanopsetta lugubris | reverse complement strand
GTGGATTTGTACTGTGGGTTTCTAAGGATTTCCAGTTTATGATTTTCAAGTCAATTCTAGTACATGTACATATCTGTATGGATTTCTAGTACATGTAGTTCTATATGAATATCGAGTACATGAAGTTCTTTATGAAGTTCTAGGAAATGTATATCTATAGAAACGTCGAGGTATATCTATTTAAATGTCTCTTAGTTCTCGTATGTATGCAATTCTAGTGTACGTATTTCTATAGGAACCAAATATACACATTTTAATATTTTTTCTATATGAATTTATTGTAAAAAAAAGTATGAATGTCTGCTTCATGTCCTGTGTTTCTATTACAAATGTCTGGTCACTGTGTTTCTATAAGGATTCCTAAGATTTGTTCATCTCATTTCAATATGGATTCCAAACCTGATGAAAACATAATCACTGAGAGTCACATTCAAACACACTCCTCTAAATCTGAGACACTCATCAACACGATCTCTATCAACTTTTTACACCCCCCACACCCCCCCCCCTCACTCCCACCCCCCCTCCTCTTTGCACCCATTAGTTTTAATGTGTCCCCATCAACAGGTGTTGAGAGGCACTCACACGAGCTAAGTGGATGCTAACGCTAATCAAAGGCCTAAAAGGACCGTTGGGACTCGCTGGTGAAGATCAAAGGAGCGGCGAAAAAGCTTCAAACCAAATATAGAAGAAAGTAAATAAATAGATAAATAAATAGATAAATAAATAAATAAAGGCCTTGTGAGTCAGAGCTTCCTCAGTCTCTCAGTCTCGGCCTCTTCCATCCCTCCTCCATCCCTCCTCCATCCCTCCATCACTCCTCCATCCTCCATCCCTCCATCTCTCCTCCATCCTCCATCTCTCCTCCATCCCTTCATCTCTCCTCCATCCCTCCATCCCTCCTCCCCTCCTCCATCCCTCCATCACTCCTCCATCCTCCATCCCTCCTCCATCCCTCCATCTCTCTTCCATCACTCCTCCATCCTCCATCTCTCCTCCATCCTCCATCTCTCCTCCTCCACCCCTTCCTCACTCCTTCATCCCTCCCTCCCTCCTCCCCTCCTCCATCCCTCCTCCATCCCTCCATTCCTCCTCCATCCTCCATCCCTCCTCCATCCCTCCTCCATCCTCCATCACTCCTCCACCTCATTCCTCATTCTCCACCTCTCTTCACCTCCAGCTTCGTTCTTCATGGACTTTAGTGTTTGTCCGTTTTACTCCGCCCCCCCCCCCCCCCCCCCCCCCCCCCCCCCCCCCCCCCCCCCCCCCCCGCGTCGTCCTTCCCCCTTTCCCCCCCCCCCCCCCCTCCCCCCCCCCCCCCCCCCTCCATCCTCCCGCTTTAACATGTGAGGGCTCCTCCATGGAATGAGCTCAGTAAACAGTGGGCGGAGTCACGTCTGTGAATGTTTGTGTAACCTCCTCCGTCCGTGTCACAGCACACGCAGCCGCTTCCACTTCTTTAAACTTGTGTGCTCACACGCACGCACACACACACACACACACACACACACACACTCTATTGTCATAGCAACACACCGTGGTAACAGCTGAAACCCTGGGCTTTGTTATGGGTTTATCAATCTGTCAATCATTGTCGAGTAAATGTTACATCTAAGGACGATGTTTTAAAAATTCCTTTACATCTAAATGTCAATAAAGTCTCATTCTAATTATTATGGGATAGACGGTGGAGATAAGTTACTGACAGTAGATAAATAACTTGCCACCTGTAACAAACATGGATTGTATATAACTGTGGACGTAGCGTGCGCAGTGGGCGCTTCACTCGTCGGCCATCTTGCTTAACTCCTCCTACTTCCTGGTTCACCCACGAACGCAAGAGGAGCCAAAAGGAGCAAGGTAGAGACGGAGGCGGGCCCATGGTGCTGTGGCAGCATCCACAGAAGCTCAAGCTCCAGAGGCCACGCCCCTTAATTATGCAGCCTCAAGTGGCCACCCTGCGAACTGCAAGTGTTCCCCACTCCTGGATTGGCCTCCTCCGTCAGCCCCGTTATCCACAGACACAGAAACGGCCAAAAAAATAAATAAACCTGTCATCTGTGTGAGAGGGGGCGGGACCGGGATGCTGGAGCGAGGCGTTGGCATGGCGATGAAGGCCGAATATAGAAAAAAGGCACGGAGAGACGTGAAGGACCTTCTCCGGTCCAAATAACAGACTGAGGAGGAGGAGGGAGGCTCAGGGGAAGGTGGAGGCTCAGGGGAGGTTCCAGTGCATGAGGCAAAGACACGTCCACGTGAGAGCGGCGGCAGCTGGGCCTCAACACACACATGAATTATACAGAGGAGTGGGCGGGGCCTATAGATGTGATTATAGAGGGGGACGTGCGTTATGTCCCTTCAGCTGGACACAACATCACTGCTGCATTAGCCTGATGGAGGCAGAGAACATCCCACAAGAGTTTCCGTCTGAATGATTCCTGTGGAATGTTCAGGAAGCATAAAGAATGTAAAGGAGGATGTAGAGGGAGGGAAGTGGAAGCAGAATCTTCTAAGTTTAGATTTAAAACCAATCGTTTGACCTGGTGAATGATTGATTGAAGCTCTTCTACACTGTAAAAAATAACTGCTCGACGGATCATTTCATCAATTCGTTTTTAAAAGAGAAGGGGAATTAAAATAATTGCTTCCCATCGAGTTAAATTCATGTGAATAGTTTGAAGAAATTGAAAATAAATTCACTTGGATTTACTAAAAAAAATCGAACTCTTGAAGTTTTACTTTAAGATTAATTACATTTAATTAGCATTCAGACTATTTATCATAACTATTTATTTATATCAATTCAATCCTTCACATTCCGATGAGCTTATGAAAACAAAGTGAAACGACAGGTGTCTATTCACATTACGGGGCATCATCGCCACCTACTGTTAAGGAGTGGGAATAGACGGCGTTCTGATGAAAAATCCTTTTCAAAATAAAAGCAGAGGATTTCTTTTTTCCTCAACCAAGGCTCGCGACCCACTTTGGGGTCCCGACCCACCGTTTGAGAATCACTGCCACAGGGCGTCGCAGTGATGATGCATCTTGAACCAGGAAGTTCTCAGCTCATTGGTTCCCTCAGAAGAAGAAAACCAAAGCGCTGTCAACACCACAGAAGAAGACTTAGCGAGAGACTTCCACCTCCAAACATCAGCTTAGAAACTCCTCGGTTGCCTGGCAACAACATCATATGGAAGTTTCTCTTTCAAGGCCTGTGGGAGCTGTCTGAGTGTGAGACGCCTCAGTGACGGGAGCGTGTCGATGCCGATGAGTCACTCCACTCCGAACCTTCACAAACACGCTTTGAAAAATAAATAACTTCCAAGAGAAAAAAAGAAGAAAAAAAAAAACCTAAGTGAACATCAAAATGCAAAACTCTCCTTTTATGCAAATCTCGGAGTTCTTTCCACATCATCGTTCTTTCACTCCATCTTCAGGACAGTTAAACGCCTGGTTTTACACCTTCAGCTCTCAGACAACTCTCTGTGTTTTCTATTTGGTTCCAGTCCAGAAGAGAACGAGCTTGCAGTTCTCAGGGCGGCCACTGGAGGCAAAAGGGAGTCAATCCCCATAGACTCCCATGTTCAAACGACCAACTTCAGAGGTGAATGAAACATGTTTCAAGTCTGGTACAAACTACAGTTTGGGTCTCAAGCAGTCATTGGTTTCCATGACAACTGTACGGGGGCGGGGCTTATTTTCATTCTATCTAGGTTTGAAATTGTGTGTAATTTAGGGGCGTGGCCTCTTGAGCGACACCTGGGCCGACCTCCTGTGGATGCTGCGACAGCACCATGGGCCCCGCCCCCAGCTCTACCTGAGCTCCGCCTCTTTACCTGATGAACCAGGAAGTAGGAGGAGTTAGGCAAAATGGCAATGAGTGACCACGCCCACTACGAGCCTCATAAGCACTATGGGCGACATCACGTCATTTACATACAGACCATAATAATTCCTCAAAAATATGAGTTGCTCTTCTCATTCACCTGGAATGGGCCCTTCACATTGAGGAGTGGATCCTCTCTATGGGGGCGGCCATGTTTTTTGTTTTGGGATCTTTTCTGACAGCTGATGCAGGTTGTGCCTCATGTTTGGTCAGGAGGAGTGAGGTGAGAGTATTATGGGATATTCAGCAGCAAAACCTAAATATGAACCCTGCGTACCGGCCCTTTAAATGTATGATCGCACCTTTACATGTGATCTCTGAGGGACTGACGTGAACCAACAACCCTTCGGTCTGGAGACGCAGGGTGAGAGCCCACACTGACCAATGCTGACACCCCTCGGCGTGCAGTGTTCATCCCCAGGATGTGTGTGTGTGTGTGTGTGTGTGTGTGTGCACGTGTGTGTGTGTATGAGTCTTTTTCATGCATCCATGCTCGTGTGATCGTGCCTGAGGAACGAAGGAGCATATTCAAAGATGATTTGTCATGAGAGAGTGGCAAAACAGAGGAGCCAGCACAGGCTTTGAAATGCAGCACAGTGACACACACACACACACACACACACACACACACAGGCGCACTGACACGCACACACGGACCCTGAGCTAACATTTAACCAGATGGAAAAGGCTTGGGTTATTTCTCATGGGTGTAAATACTCTGAGGGTGCAAATACCGCTTCTCTCTCTGTCTCTCACACACACACACACACACACACACACACACACTTATGTACAGTCAAAGGCCCACAGATCTGAACATACAAACCCACACACAAGTGAGGCTACATAAGCACATAAGTGACACACACACATGGTATATACACACACACACACACACACACACACACACACAACAGCGTTTTACTGTGTCGCCAAAGAGCCATGGAAAAACAGTTCATCATAATTGGCTCTCTGATAATAGTAATTACAATCATTGTTATAATGATGATGATGATGATGATGATGATGATGATGATGAAGGTGGAACTGGGTTCATTTCCTCTCTCTGGAGGCGGCCATGTTTTTTCTGCAGTCAAAGTGGACGCACTAAACATCCTGTGAGTTTTAATGAGGTTCTCCTCATGTTCAGAGTGAGGTGATGGACACAACTTCACCTCTGGAGGTCAGCGCATCTTACACACTGCACCTTTAATATGGTGGATTTGACAGTAATACACGGTGAGATCATGTATTAGAATGTTTACTTCATAGATTATAACATATCATTTATAAATAACCACGACTTCATGTTGTAATTCAGAATAGTTTAATACACCTGACGACGTCTGGAGGGAAACTGAGACTGTCACTAAGAATAAGAACAAGCAGAGACGATACTCTGGGGAGCTTTCCCTCTGCTGACAGTGTGTGTGTGTGTGTGTGTGTGTGTGTGTGTGTGTGTGTGTGTGTGTGTGTGTGTGTGTGTGTGTGTGGATGCATGAGAATTCATTTTGAGGAGATGAAAGTCAGACAGGATGTGTTAGACAGGGGGATGTCAGATGGAGAAATGGGACGGCCTTGTTATAGGTAATGTCCTGTGGGAGTGGCAGCAGGTCAAAGTGGTGGGGGGTGGGGTGGGGGTGGGGTGGGGGTGGGGGGAGTGGGAGTGGGCGGGGTCTCTGTTGGAGAATCTATCATATGCAAACTGTCACTCAGGAGGAACACGGTGTGGTTTGTGCAGACTCGCTCTAAAACACAGGGAAGTTGTCGGTGTTAGCTGAGTATTTGCACATGTGTGTGTGTGTGTGTGTGTGTGTGTGTGTGAGTGTGTGTGTGTGTGTGTGTGTGTGTGTGTGTGTGTGTGTAGATTTCATGTCTTGTCAGGTAAAAATTGTCTTGTGAAATGTTCTGTTTGCCTTAAACACTGATCCAGTACAGCCGTTGCACTTACCACCCCCGTCCAGTAGGTGGTGGTAATGCACACATCAACTGCTCCACCACAGAAGAAGAAGAAGCTGTTTTATGTTGTTACAAACAGGAAATTAGCAAAGAGGATTCTACAGACAACTGCAAGTCATCTTTTGGACAGAAGGGGGCGCCGCACAGTGTATACACTTTATTTCTTGATTTCTTTAAAATACTTTATTTTATTTAAATTATTTTATCTATTTTAACTGAATCTAATTTCATTCATTTATTATTATATATTTTTTATTTTATTCTACAGTAATTTCATTTATTTCCATAAGTTCTAAAATAACTTTTTCATTTGATTTGATTAATTTATCTTTTTTTTATTCTACAGTATTTCATATCTTAATGCATTTTATTTCATCGTACTTTTTATTCTATTTTATTTTGAAAATCTCTCCTCATCTCGATCTGGTGAACCTGCTCACTCCCTGAATGACATCACTAAACCCCATTTCACCCCGAGAGCATTGAACAAAGTTGTCTCACTTCCTGCTGCGAAGCCTCAACTTCCTGTGTGGCGCCGCCACTCGGTGCAGTGGAAGTGTGACTGACACTGAGATCGGAAATAGATCTCAGAGACATGAGAACATCACACCCTGGAACTGGAGGAGGGAGCGAGGAGTTTAATTAGTGAGAATTTACACACACACACACACACACACACACACACACACACACACACACACACACACAGATATAACAGAGTCACGTCTCATCACTGTCTCAGTTGTTGAAGTGTCACATCAGAATTCTCGGAGCTTAATCGCTGGTGTCAGACGTTGCGTGTACCTTTGTGTATTTCAGGTTGTGTGTACGTTAATGAGGAGTGTTTGTGTGTGTGTGTGTGTGTGTGTGTGTGTGTGTGTGTCTGTCAGTGATATGATTAGCACTAATGACATCATGCTGTTTCCTGAGGATGTAGAACATTAACTCTCTGCCAAGTTGTTGAGTCTGAGAGACTGGGCTCCGGACCACAGGTCCTGGATCAGACACTTTAATTTAACTGCAATCATTCTCAGCATGAAATATTATGGGATGCAGGGCGGTCGAAATAACAGATGGTTGGAATAAAGAGGGGACCAAACAGAAATAAATGTGACATCACTTATTGACATCGGATAAACAAGTTTAAAGGAAGGAAAGGAAAGGAAGGAAAGAAGGAGGGGGGGTGTTGGGGAAGGAAGGAAGAGAGGACAGAGGGTAGGGATGAAGGAGGGAAGGAGGCAGGCAGATGGACAGAAGGAAGTGAGGCAGGGTGCGAAGCAAGGAGGGAAGGAAGGACGACAGGAAGTAGAAGGTAGAAAGGAAGGGAGGGGAGAGGGATGGAAGGAAGGATAGAAGCAGGTAAGAGAGAGAAAAAGAAAATAGAAATGGAAGAAAGGAAGGATGTGAGGAGGAACGGGTGGAAAAAGTTGGAAGGAAGGAAGGATACAAGGGAAGGAGGATGGACGGACAAACGGAAATAAGGAGGAAGGAAGTAAAGGAAGGATGGGGAAAAATAGGAAGGAGGGAAAGGGACAAGTAGGGGGGGAACCGGAAGTAAGGAGGTAGGGAAGGAAGAAAGGAAGTGGGGAAGGAAATGACGGGCGGGAGGACCGACAGGAAGGAGGGAGGGAAGGAGGGAAGGAGGATAGAAGGATGCGGAGCTGATGAAATGTAGCTGCCGCTCGGCAGCGCCGTCAATTCTCTTTATCCCCTGTTCCTCATCATCGCCTCATTTGCATAAATGTGCGATGGAGCCGCTGACATCACTGCATGATTTATATTAAGGTCAATGGTCTGAGGGAGCGGCGCCGTCCACGAGCCGCCGCCGCCGCCGCCGCCGCCGAGCGCCAGGTACTCGGGCCTATTTGCATATTTTCTCATTTTCAAGTTCCTCTTTAACGCCCTCTCTCTCTCTCTCTCTCTCTCTCTCTCTCTCTCTCTCTCTCTCTCTCTCTCCCCCTGTCTCACTCTCTCTCCCTCACTTTCTCTCTCTCCCTCTCCCCCTCTCCCTCTCTCCCTCGAACGCCCGGATATGCGCATTAATGCTAATTCACAGTAGAATATATGCACATTAGATATGTGATACACACTGATTTGCATACAGCAGAGCAGAAATACATTTACTGTTGTGCACTTTGTCACTTGAAGCAAAGTTTCATTTGTCCAGTGTGTGTGTGTGTGGGGGGGGTGGGGGGGGACGGGGGGACGGGGGCTGTGAGCGTGAGCACACACAGGAAGTGGGCGCATTTCAAAATAAAAGAATAGGCCACTTTGACCCCTCACGCCCAGGTCTGCTGTTTATAGTCCTCTACCACAATAACACAACACTACAAACTCTCAGTGTGTGTGTGTGTGTGTGTGTGGGGGGGGGTGATGAGCTCAGTTTCTAAACTCAGCAGAACTGAACCAAGCTGAGAGAGAGAGAGAGAGAGAGAGAGAGAGAGAGAGAGAGAGAGAGAGAAAGAGAGAGAGTTGAGAGAGAGAGAGAGACCCAGCAGAGTTCAAAGAAAACAAAACCAAATTAATTAGAAATGTGATGAAATGACAATTAGAATCACACACACACACACACACACACACACACACACACACACACACACACACACACACACACACACACACACACACACACACACACACACACACCTCCCCTGGCTCCTCAGTAGGTGAAGGTTCCTGACACACAAGCACTTTTAGGCTGAGTGGAGCAGCAGGCCTCTGATCAGCAGAGTGGAAGAATCACACACACACACACACACACACACACATATTCATAAAGGCATAAACGTCCACACACACACACACACACACACACTCTGAGGTACAGTGTTAATTGGCCGGGCCAGGAATAGCAGGAGGCTGTGAATGAGCGATGAGACAGAATCACTGACTGAGGCCGAGCCCAGGAATTTAAATAGAGGCGGTGACGGGGCGGGATTATGGGATGGCAGCGGCAGGAACTACAGGAAGTGTGCGGTGAAGAGGTGGAGCTCTCCTTCATCATCATCATCATCATCATCATCATCATCTCCCCTGGGTGCAGGCTGCGGAGCCTCCATTATGGATTCAGCTTTCTCACAAAAGATAAACACAAACCCACCAGAAAATACAGCTCCGTCAGCCTGACCTTACAGTGTGTGTGTGTGTGTGTGTGTGTGTGTGTGTGTGTGTGTGTGTGTGTGTGTGTGTGTGTGTGTGTGTGTGTGTTGACAGTAACCCTGATCAGCTCCTGCATTGAATAACATGGCTTCAGCAGGTCTGGGATACCGGGCTTTGATCTATTCATCTCCATTCACTCTGTGCGCGGGACGCGAGCTCACGTCATGAGTCAGCACTTTACACACGACACGAGCGCGAGGCCGTGCAGGACGTGGGAGCAGTTCACCGGTTGGCCACTAGAGGCGTGAGTCACAGTGAGTCAATCCCCACAGACTCCCACGTTAAAATGAAACCTGCTTCAAGTCTGGGAAAAAAAAAATTTAAAAAAACGACGGTTTTGGTCTCAATCAGTCACATGAGTTACCGTGACAACGACAATGTATGGGGGCGGGGCTTATTTTCATTCCTATCTAGATATGAAATTGTGCACAATCAAGGGGCGTGGCCTCTTGACTGACACCTGGGTCGACCATCTGTGGAAGCTGCGACAGCTCCACGGGCCCCACCACAGCTCCAACAGGAAGTGGGAGGAGCCTGTGTGTCGTGGACGTGTTGGAGTGACAGGTTCACGCGTCTGACCGCTCTCACTCCCATTAGATGTTGATGTTTCTCTGAGCCACTGGGAGGTTTGGTCCTGACAGTGGATCTACAGAGCAAAGGGGGGGGGGGGGGGGGGGGGGGGGGGGGCATTCTCCGTGGGGGCGTGGCCTCAGGCGGCACGGAGGTGGAGAGGAGGTTTTTGACCGAACATCAGTTTGGAACGACGCCGGTGACCATCGTGTCCGCTGCCGAGAACAATGGCTGCCCTTTAACTGTCGGGGGCGGAGCTACAACCTGCTGCAGGCCCACTGTGTTGTTGTTGTTTACACGTTTGTTTACAGCTGCACCAGCTGACACGCAGCTGCTGTCGCCTCCCCTCCACAGACACGTACCGCAAAGAGGAGAACATCACGGTGTCGGCGGTGGGCGGAGTCATGCAGAGCCCGCGCTACCCCAGCGCCTACCCCCGCAACGTGCTGTTGTCCTGGAAACTGCAGGCGCCGCCGGGGATGCGCATCCACCTGGACTTTGACGAGCACTTCTGCCTGGAGGAGGCGGACAACGGGGTGTGCAGGTAAAACACGAGGGGGGGGGGGGGGGGGGAGAGGGGGGGGGGGGGGGGGGGGGGGGGG
>JAFBJT010025019.1:0-18127 GCA_016785325.1 Chascanopsetta lugubris | reverse complement strand
TTTAAATCCCTTCATATGAAAGGAAATGAGAAAGAGCAACAAAACTCAGTTTGCCCTGGTCTGATTGGATGAACTGCATAAGGGGGGCGTTCAGGACCGATACTGTGAGGAATGTGAAACAGTTCAAGAAACATGAAGCACGACGTCCTGCTTTGATCTGCTCTTCTTCTTCCTTCAGTCGGTCTCGGATTGGACGGGACTCGGATATCAGGACGTTAGGTTCAAAGGAGCAGTGAGTTTCTCTCTCGGTGCTTCACCTTCACCCCATCGCTCCACTATCTTTAATATATATATATATATATATATATATATATATATATACATGTGGCCGTCGTGCAGATGTTCTCTAATCCAACCCATCGTATCTTTCATTCAACAGCTCCACTTGGACGACACATGCTGATGCATTTAGAAAGTCACACACGTCGGAGGGACGTCCGTATTGTTCAATCCTACTTTGCTTTTATTCTAAACCCTAAATATCTTCACCCCCCCCCCCCCCCCCCCCCCCCCCCCCCCCCCCCCCCCCCCCCCCGCTCTCTCTACCCCCCTCCTTTCTCTGTGTCTGTCCTCCACTATCTCCCATCTCTCTTCTCCTCTCTCTTTCTACATCCATGGGCCATCTGAACAACACACACACACACACACACACACACACACACACACAACCACTTCTCTTGCCTCACTTTCAGTAATTCCAGCGTTGCCTCTCCCTTACTTGCTTGCTCGCCCTAATCCAGCTCTGACCTCAATCCCGTGATGTAACGGATCATGTGATGTGGGGGGGAAAGAGAAATAGAAAAGAGAGAGATAGAAAGAGAGAGAGAGAGAGAGAGAGAGAGAGAGAGAGAGAGAGAGAGAGGAACAGGGGACATAAAGTGGGGAAACATGGTCTAATCCTTGATGGCAGAGCCACAGTCCAATCACCAACTGATGGGGTATGGGGTCAGGGGGTCCCTCCACAAAGTTACACAATATTAGTCACACATTCACACACACACACACACACACACACACACGCACTGACACACACCCTCTGGAGACAAGTCAACATGTTTGTTTCCTCATTGTGACTCAAGCTGCCAACAACAAACACGTCACCCGACCACAAGCACACACAAACATTTACACCGAATGAAAGCATGTAAATATATGCCAGGACAGATGATCCTGTTTTTAAACTTTACAAAATGACAAAAGAATGCTGAGGTAGCGACGTTTGTTCTCGTTTGATAATGACTGAGTTCCAAAGTGACCGAAGAACACGAGTCTATCATCATCGATGTGTTTTAAGGACACGTCAACAGAGGACACGGGGAGTGCCTGTCCGACCGTCCCGCAGTACCACTGTTTCACCACTAGAGTGATACGTGAGGCGCTGTTGACATCGGTCGGCCTCGTGCTCTGCAGTTTGTTGTTGTTTCATTACCACCACGGATTATTACAGCAGCTCCGGCACAGGTTCCAGTATCAAGATCATTTCTTATCGCATGATGTTTTCATCCCAGAACGAGATGTTTTAGAACTTCTCATTTTACTCTTCTTCTATTGACTATTCACAAAGTAGCTGTGTTTTAAGTCATCGTTCAGATTGGTCATTAGGGAAAGGGCATCAGTTTTATGTGGTAAACAAAGTAGGTTTCACCCGATCACCTCGTATTTACATCACGCTCATCAGTCGCCGATGGATAATTTTTTTAAAGAGCTGTGATCATCCTCAGTGCGTTCTTTCTTATTTATCTAAATATATGTTGATCATTTAAAAATCTTTTTTTGCCAAATGAGCAAAAACTCCCATATGTTCTTGTCTGAAACGTGTGTCTGCTGTAGCGCAGAGACTGGTCATTAGGAGGCGCTGCAGAGGGACACAAAAGTGTGTGCTGTTTGAAATAGTTTCCGTGTGTGTGTGTGTGTGTGACTACACAGGCTCTCCCTCCCTTCTTGTTTCTGGTAGCTGTGTGACCAGAGGAGCACATGGCCTGAGAAACACACACACACACACACACACACACACACACACACACACACACACACACACACAAGAACGGTGTGCACGCAGAGCTCAACAGTACAGGCTTGTTTTTCCAATAATCAGCTGAAAAGTCCTTTGTTTGTTCTCACGTTGCTTTGCAGTTTGTCCCTTCGCCGTTTCGCGTGTTTCCTCTCAAATGGCTGTTTTCACGTGCGGCCTGTTTTCTGTGGTTTGTGCGTTTTGACGAGTTGTCGCGCGACACTCTGCTCGTCACCAGGTGGAGAGAGAGTCCGCACAAAGAGCGCAACTCCTCACCGTGACACTTCTGTCCACGCGTCTCTCTCCCGGTGCAGGAGTTCGTTGACATGACGGAGGAAACCGGGCAGCGGGGGGGAATCCGACGACTGTGATAATCATCAGATGTCTGGGTTCACGCGCACCTCAGTCATCAGATCACGCGAGAACTCGGTGGACACGAGCCCCTTTAATGATCAGATTTCTATCGGAGGACGTCCGGCCGTGTCCAGTTGAACATAACTGTGCGCCGACAGATATTATATAGATATATAGATATGATCTGATTAAAGGTGTCGTGTGTAAGATTTTGCTCAATTTTCCTCACTTCTATCGACAGAAATAGAATGACTGACATTTCTACAAATGTATAATCAGCCCCGTGTATGACTCGCTTTTGACAGAACCCATGAAATGAGCCCATTTCTGTACATTTACATCAGGAAAATGTTGACTTTATTTATTTTTATTTTTTTTAGCATTCTGGATCCTTCATGGACATTGTTTGACTTTGAACACACCCGTCATTCGTCCCGCACTGCTTTGATGTGACTGTGAGCTGAGTTGACATGAACATGTATCAGATGAACTCGTGCGTCTGACCATGAATTCACTACGGCCGCTGGCGCAAAGAACACAGCATCTGCACTGTAAACACAAAGAATACACACCACAACAACAAACAACACAACACCAGTTTTCCGCTCTTTGACAATACCACATAATGTGTGTGTGTGTGTGTGTGTGTGTGTGTGTGTTTACCAAACCCTTCTGTTTTGTACTTGACGACCAATGGCTGATCATGGTTAATCCCTGGGTGCAATGCTTTGCACACCCCCCACCCTCAGATTCAAGCAACCCCCCCCCCCCCATAAAACACTCCCTACGTCTCTTTGTGCACTGGTGCCCAGCAATAATCTGCGTTCACTAGTTTGAATCTACTCACCCCAGATCTGAGTGCCTGCACACACACACACACACACACACACACACACACACACAAATTGTGTAAGCCCTGCAGAAAGTCTCAAAGAACCCAATGTGTTAGAACAGCGAGATGTTCTCAACGAGATTGACTGTGAATGACTGTGAAATCAGCGCAATGCAACTAGGAGATACCTTCACTAATATGCCGGGGGAGCCGACACAGGTGATGATGCGCTGTAAACAAACACAAGGTCTCGGATACAGGATTGATGTCCCCCATCTTGCCTCCACCGAGCCTCACCTTTCAAACTTCTGTGTGTTTGCCCACTCAGGGCATTTCTTTCTGATCGGGGTATTTGCTGCGCTGGGCTCGAGTCAGGGTGAAGGTTTGGGAGGCGAATCATTTTAGGAAAATACATTGAGCCGTTGATCAGGCAACTCCTGGCTGTGGTGGGACGTTAACGCGGATCTGTCTGAGATCACCCACCGCTTTGCCCTTGTTGCCCCAAACGGAGAGGGAGTGAGAGGGTGAGAGCTGGGTCAGAGGCTTGGGGGGTCCACCTGCGTCTGTCCCTCCAAGTCAACTGCACTTGTGAACGTTGTCCAATCAGAGCTGGACAATACTATGCCATGCTATACTTCATCATTCCACTGGAGTCCACTGTCGTCAATGAATACACGAACCCACCCACCCACAGACATCTGTCCACTCTGCTTATTCCCCTTCTGTCCCCTCTCCACTGTGTCCCCCCACAACAAAAGACACGCAGACACACGCGCGCGCACACACACACACACACACACACACACACACACACACACACACACACACACACACTGTACCAGTTGTGCACTAATCTGAGGTCGACCTCTCAACCTACCCCCCACCCAGCTTCTCAGTCCACCCCTCCGCCCCCCAGCATCTAAACCACACACACACATCTCTCTCTCTCTCTCTCTCTCTCCCTGAACATCACATCTACCTCTCGCTTCCACCCATCCCCACCCACCCCTCCTTACCCACGCTCCACCCGTCGCCACCCCTCCCAATCCCGGCACTGTGTTAATCTGGTGCTGGTCTGATGGTCAGCACTTTGAGCGGCAGACAGACAGATTGGCTGTAATCCCCTGAGTGCCACAGATGGAGCACCCACCACGCAGACCTTGGGGAAGGTGAACTCACAGTTGTGTGCACACACACACAAACGCATGGACGCAGACGTTCGATGAGAAACACACACCTGCGCACATCCATGGTGCTGAGCGTCGTTAACTTTGGTCCTTTGCATGTTCTGTGGCGACAGCTTTGACTCAGACCTGGCGTTAAAATGCGTTTTTGTGATTGTGATGCGTGGATTGGCGAGCACTCCACAACAAACACGTACACAGAGAGAGATCTGAGTGCTATATCACTCTGAGTGCTGTATCACTCTTTCGCCCTCAAAGCCACTGCTCCCATTCCAATCGTCTGAAATGTAGACGGAGAATAATAATACGCATTTCCAGCAAAGTAACATCCACTTACTTGAATCCATCGATTAAGTATTTTGTAGTTTGCCGATACACCCAGTGTGGTTACAGTCACCTTGTTGTTGTGGTATGTGGATTGATACGTGGGCATATTTAAAGGTGCAGTGTGTAGGAATGAGTGACATCTCGGGATGGAGTTGACTGTTTTGCGGCTGTTGTAGCTTTCAGTCAGCTTTACAACTCAAAAGGTGTCGAGTTTGTCCATTCTGGGCCACTATAACAACATGGCCGCCTCTCCAGATATAAATATAAATAGGACTCAATCCGCACACAACGATTCATAGATTTGTGTGATTATAGCTCATCTAAGACGACTCATTTAAATTCAATCTCTGAAAACAAAATCATCGCGATCATTTCACCTAAATCTCACTCACTCTACCTTTACGATTTTGGATCAATGAGGTCACAATCCATCCCCCGACCACCTTCGGAGCTAAAGCCGATCGCGATCTCTTGCATCTCTCTATCTATTTTAACTTTCATTCAAACCACGGTGTCACGTGGCACCGTCGCCCCGGACGACTCCCTGTTTTCGAGCCAGAACAGAGGCTCGTGTCGTGTTGACTGGTGTAATCGCAAATCGATCAAATGATTCGTGACTCACTTTGAAGTGAACACACTCTCAGACTGTACAAAGCAAAGACCTGCTGAGAAATGTGTTCAGTTTAGCCAAAGTACACAAGATAATCCACCGATCACAATTCATTGTTGTTAAAGTTCGTCTAGAACAATAAAGGCCTGATTCTTCCAGTCCCACATGCCAACATCCAGGCTCCAAATCCCTGGGAAAGAAATGGCTCTTTTTGATATGCCGCTCTGTAATCCTGCAGTTAGATTAGCTTTTAATCCAAAGAATGAAATTATTTCATGTATAATTATCTGGTTAATTGTGTGAGCCCAAAATGTTCGCTGTAATCTGGGAAAATGTGAGCTTTCTGAGACTGACTGAGGTGCAACAGTGGATGTTTGAATGTCTGAAAAGTACAGATCTATGTTTGAATGTTGGAGTGACAGTTCATTAAACAGTCGAAAACCCAAAGGAGATGTGTCTGTGTGGCAGCCATATACAATCAAACATCAACTAATCTTATAAAACTATCAAAATACGTCATATTTCATAAGTCACCCTTTTAAGGGGCAGTGTGCACGATTTCAGTCATTTCTAAAAAATACTACAAAACAATTACATCCTGTCGTTTTCATGAATTTATAATCACCTACATGTTTTTGCGGCCATGTTTTTACAGTCGCCGAGTGGACTCACTAAACATCGACTGAGTTTTGATGACAGCTTCGGGCTCCCGTAGGTTCTCCTCGTGCTCATGGGGGTGGAGGTGAGGGTGAGGTGATGCATACAACATGCGGCTTCACCTCTAGATGTCGCCAAATCTTACACACTGCACCTTTAAACAACAGTGAGATTAGATACATGCAGATGGAGGAGGATGGTTGCCGGTTCAGCCCAACAACTGTGGCCGTTGACGGCCGTTGACTCTGTGTTCACGGACCTGATGGTCCCTGTTTCGACCTGATTGGTTGAAGTCACTGCTGATGACCCCCATGGTAAAGTGAGCAGACCACTGTATCCAATACTGTGTGTATGTATGTGTATGTGGTGCCCATTCAATACAACAGGATTACAGGCTGCAGTTTGATTAGATGTTTGTTTGTCTACATGTGTGTTTCATTGTAATGAGTATAGCTGAGGCTGCAGTGACACGTGTGTGCGTGTGTGTGTGTGTGTGTGTGTGTGTGTGTCATTGTAATGAATATGGCTGAGGGCATGGCTTTATCCCTTTTAATCAAGGAAGTAGACGGATGACATCAAACGCTGATGAGGGGAGTCGAGAGAGGACAATTGACTGTCTCACTGTATCTTCAAAGGGTTCGTGTGACTGCTTGTGTTAGAAATATGTACAGTAAAATTATCCAGCAAGAATAGAAGAGTAGGTAAAGGAGTCGAGTTCAGTAAAGGTGTTGATTGATAGATGGAGATAAAGAGAGTCAGAGTAAAATCAGAGCAAACAAGGGGACACAAGACATAGCAGCCTGTCTTATGACTTTGATTGTTGTAAGGGTTTTACTGCCACCCTGTGGTGAAGGCAGAGTCAGTGTGGGTCTGACTACATTGAGTGTTTGTATTTATAAAGGTATTGTGAACTCATTATGTTCAGGATTATGTTGTAAAAGAAGAAATTATACTCTAATATTCACTATTAAGTCACTTGTAGTACATTCGGGTATATATTGTGCAGTTGCAGAATGGACACCACTGACAGAAGGGGGTGTGTAACATCCATTTATTACCACCTTATTTGACAAATCTGGAAATTACAAACATTGTTTTAATTGAATCATCGTCCTCAACATCTCAAAAAAAAAGAAAAAAAGAAAATCAAATAGCATATAAACTAAAAATTAAGTTAAGAGGGTGACCAGACAACCTGAGAAACAGTATACAGATGATCAAATGATCCAGAGAGAAACTGAAGTTCAGGGGGGACTTACTCAGACAGTTACTCTTTGTCATGTGACACATTTACATCTGAATCTGTTTTTCACTCAAAAAATGATTTGGAAACTTTTGGTTTTAGAGATCATTACATACCTTCGTTTATGGAAAGGTCTTTTGTTAAAAATGAGCCACTACTTAAAAAAAAAAAATCCGACACCAGCACTGAAGCTTTATGCTTTGGCTTTAAATAATTAGTTAAAACCAATTTGAACACCACAAAATGTGGTGAGATTAAACACCTGTCAAAAGTATCTACAAAGGATCAAACTTTGGTGCCAAAACAAGTCAATATCACATTTCACCTGGAATTTTTTTTTCTTTTCTCTTTAAATGTCTGATTCATCCCCCCATACCCACATCATCCAGTTTGGGGAAAACAATCCTGTGCATTAAACTTATTTGGAAGGAGAAAAAAAACATAAAAATGACAGCAACAATTTATATGGTAATCATAAATGAACTCCTCTGAGGATGCTGATGGATTGTGTACAATTTGCTGCAGTGATCGGAGGCAGCGCTCATGCAGACAGAGAGGCCATTGTCGGCTAAAAGCCGAGATGGACACTCTTGCTTCTACATGTGGAGGCTGGCGGGAGGATGGGTGGCAGGAGAAGAGGAGCAGGTAGTTCTTCTAGCACCCTGCTGCACAAAAGAGACAAGTGTCCCTCAGCAGATATTAACCCTCCTCTTCTCCTGTCTGTCCCTGTTTGCACTGTCCTAGTCCACCTCTCCCTGCTCCGGTCCACAAATTCCCCTTCACCTAACAGTCAGAGAAGAAACAGTGCAAACTAAGAGACATGTGCTTGAGGAAACCTCATCACCACAGAGTTGGTACATGCACAAAAAGAGAGTACCCTAGAAGTTTGCTGCCGAGAGCACTAAGAAAAACACGACTATACACTTTATTTATTCATAATATAATCAGTTTTCCTCTACACACTACTAACACAGGGCAAGAGGGAGGTGGGGGGGCACGTGAGGAACAGAGGGATAGAGAGACAGAATGGTGAAGGGAGAGCAGAAGGAGGTGAAAAGATTAAAGACCAATAAAAGGAGGTGCAGGATGCATTTAAGCACGCTCTCCACGGATACGACGGGCCAGCTGGATGTCTTTGGGCATGATGGTGACACGCTTGGCGTGGATGGCGCACAGGTTGGTGTCCTCAAACAGACCCACCAGGTAGGCCTCGCTGGCCTCCTGCAGAGCAACAAATAGGAAACAAGTATCTGTCAGCAGAGTTCCGTTATCATCCGAGTAGATACAAAATACAACAAGTGCTGCCAATTTACCACCAGAGTGAGAGTTGCCTCAAAATGCAGAAAATAAATGAACCAAAAAGACAAATCGCTAAATAAACAAAAGCCTTTCATCCACTACATCTAATATTGTGATACTGACCTGCAGAGCTCCGATGGCTGCACTCTGGAAACGCAGATCAGTCTTGAAGTCCTGAGCGATTTCTCTCACCAGGCGCTGGAAGGGCAGCTTGCGAATCAGCAGCTCAGTGGACTTCTGATAACGACGGATCTCACGCAGAGCCACAGTTCCGGGCCTTGAAGTTAATCAAAGTAGAATATATATATATATAATGTCTTATGTCTGGGTATTCTTTTACTAGACTTCACAAATGCAAACTGTATTTTCTTGTCTGACCTGTAACGATGGGGTTTCTTCACACCACCGGTGGAAGGGGCGCTCTTACGAGCAGCCTTTGTGGCCAGCTGTTTACGGGGGGCTTTGCCTCCAGTGGACTTACGAGCGGTCTGCTTGGTACGGGCCATGACTACTGAAGATCACCTACAAGAAATGACATGGAAAGAAAAATCTTGATGCACAAACGATCACATGGCCATCTGCTGAGTCATTTCATTTCTCCTCACATCGTTCAATGTAGGGATGGGACAAAAAAATCAGTTACTTATCGGTTATTAAAAGGTGCTAATGTGCAACACTGTAAGCATATAGCCACATACGATATTGGAACACATGCATTTAGGGCAATATCGTCCGTGTCACCTCTGAATGAGACATTTCCTCAGTAATAGTTATATTACGCTCAGAATGAACTTAAGGAAATTTGAGAAACTTCATAAATCAATACATTCAAAAAATATGAATCGGAAAGTCGGACAGGAAACTTGCAGAAAGTAAACTTTTGAGCAAGTAAACATACAGGACAATCCCTAACGCTGGGAGCTACGAGCATCAGTCAACGATGAACGACAATGCTATTGGCTACTGGGAAAACACGTAACTAAAAATATTAGGACAGGACCAATCGGTGTGCAGAGTCTGCAAATGGGGCGGGCTCTACAGCTGGCTTCCACTGTTGCTAGGTCCGCCCACCCCGTTCTGATGATGGCGGCTGTTTGATGCGCGAACGGGATAAAGACTTAGGGCAGAAGAGCATTGGAGCAGGACATAAACAAGTTCAATTTTCTGGCCAGTCAATCAACCACGGTGCCGGAAAATAAGCGAACAAGGCAGGGGACACTTTACGGAACTCATAAATGTGAATATGGAAGGCGAACGGTCCCTAATGACGGTGTAGTACCGAGCTGAACCGGCGCAGAATTTGAACGAGAATCCCCGCTGATGTGAACGGCTGCAGAAAAGACCGCATTTCACCTTCCTCTGCTCAGCCGCGTCTCTTATTTTAACACACGACAATTTTATACCTTATTCCCTGTTAAAAGCAACTGTTTACACAACAATTCAAAACACACAAATATAAAGTTCACCCACGCCCACGGTGGCCTGTTTTGAGAGGCTTACCTAGAAGGAAAGTGAGCGCAAGTCGTGAGAAATGTTTCGCTTCTCTCTATTTTCTTCTTCGTATCCACAATGGGAAGCAGCGTCCAGCGGGAAAATGGCCGCCGCGTCAATCATTGGTCCCACAATGCAACAGTGTTTACAACATGTATGTGCTCACTTTGATCAGTCAAACACGCTGCTGCTCACTTCAGGTCAGTTAATCACATGTTTTGATCTTTAACGTCTGATTTATCTGAAACGACGACTTTTAGTAGTTTCAACAGCTACGTGGCAAATGCAGATGTGTGGTTATTCTCGTCGTTCACTCTTTTGGATTTTAACCCAAAGTAGTAGTTTTGAAGTTACTGTATATAGTTTGGTTTTGAAACAATGAATGCTTTTTAATTTACGTAGAGTATGGAGGGCATAGGATGATTGTCACAAGCAAATAACCTCATTATTATTGAACATATTGTTTTCAGTTAGAATATTAGTAGATATATATATTGGTTTTAATTCACCTAGTTATAGTCTCAACGTAACAACTGTAACTCAAATTTAGTTAACGAAAGAAAGAATATTAAATCTTTGAGGTCTACTTGACTTTATTAAAAGTAATCACACATTTTACACTTCTACAAAACGTATGCACAACAATTTAAGCAACTTTTTAATTCAATTGATTTGTTTAATTCAACTGTCATTTTTCATTAGCTGCCTTTAATCAAAATGTCCTTATTTCCTATATATCACAATGCATCCAGACACATTTAACCGCAAGTATCTGTTTATTATGTTTGTATGTGAATTCCAGGGTACAAATATTTTTTTTCGTAATAAATGACTGAAAACAAACATCCAACACACAGTAGAAAATAAAAATAGGTAACCATATCAACCTGAGAGAGAAACCAAAAGTCAAAAACATCACCTGGACATAATACCATGGCTGAAAATCAAACTATGATCAACAAAGGTCTGCTACATATACGCCGCTTGTAATCCGTCAACCCATGCAGTGTCATCATAGCAAAATGACATTTCAGATAACCAGAATCAAACTTTTGTGTTGTGATACATTAAAAATAACAGTAGAAATACACCATTATTGTAAAAAAAAAGAGAAATCACTACTTCTACGACAAGTTTCTATTAAAAATTAAAATGACGACTTATGATATCAATGAATGTGTCTGTCTGAAGATGAAAATGTCTCTAATTTCCTATGCTTGTGTCATTTTACTCACTATTCCTAGTTTGAGAAAAGCACCCTACTCACAGTGATAAAAAGGCATTTCTGTGAGCAAGCACGTGACATGTGTAACTGTGATTAAAAGTTTCAAACATACATGAAGATATCTCTAAGGAATCTACTACTAGTAGCACCAAAGAAGACATAATCACACATTTTACGGTTATCACAATCATATGATATATATAGAACCTCAAACCAAACTACTGTCTAAGTATAGAGGAAGTAAAGTGTGGTGAAAGAACAGGAGGACAGAGTATGTTATAAACCAAAAGAAACAAAACATTTTAAGCACGCTCTCCACGGATACGACGGGCCAGCTGGATGTCTTTGGGCATGATGGTGACACGCTTGGCGTGGATGGCGCACAGGTTGGTGTCCTCAAACAGACCCACCAGGTAGGCCTCGCTGGCCTCCTGCAGGGGACACAGCAAAAGCATTGTTGTAGTGCGGGAACCAATGAGGCATGGTTTTAATGAGTCAGCAGTTTATTCATTTTTTTCATGGCTTCTACTGACCTGCAGAGCTCCGATGGCTGCACTCTGGAAACGCAGATCTGTCTTGAAGTCCTGAGCGATTTCTCTCACCAGGCGCTGGAAGGGCAGCTTGCGGATGAGCAACTCAGTGGACTTCTGATAACGACGGATCTCACGCAGAGCCACAGTTCCGGGCCTTCAAAATACAGGGAAGGTAAGATCAGTGAGAGTGTGAAACTGAAGCTGGTTCTATGATATAATTGTCTGTGGCGTGGCTTTCTTTCAAGTCTCAAAGGTCACCCACACCTGGCACTGTGCGGCAGGATCAAACTCACTGTTCAGTGTTTGTGTTGAATATGGCGGCTGTATCTACCTGTAACGATGGGGTTTCTTCACACCACCGGTGGAAGGGGCGCTCTTACGTGCAGCCTTGGTGGCCAGCTGCTTACGAGGGGCTTTGCCTCCAGTGGACTTACGGGCGGTCTGCTTGGTACGGGCCATGACTGCTAAAGATCACCTGAGGATACAAAACAAACAGCACTTAAAGACCCCTGCAATACCATAGTGTTGAATGTGAGGATAAAATGACATTTTTATTTGTATTGTATGCATTTAATTTCAAAAAAAGTTGCTTAGTTAGTACTCTATGGTCATAGGGGGTTGTAAACAACACCGTGAAAATAATTTATTTACAGGAATTTCAAGGGGATATTATGAAATCAGCCTGAGAGAACTGCCATCAGAAGCGTCCAATCACAGTACAGCTCTTTATCACAAAGACCTATCTCGTTATGTGTACGTGCCGGCGGGGCGGGATGTTGTGAACGTTTACCCCAACCCTCGCGCAGCGATTCGTCGACAAACCCCGCCCCTTGCGCACTGAACCTGGGTTTGTTCGTTTCTTTACACGACACACCCCGGCTGCGCACGAGCCTTGATTTTTTATTCAGAATGAGCTATTATAAAGGAAAACAAGGTGACCCCGCCCTCGCCGGCAGTGCCGTGCAAGGAAACGAGCACACCCAGAGATGATGGCTGGCTGCAGGCTAGAAGAATGTAAACGGGAAGGAAAAATCGGAGTGGGAAACGAAAAGAGTGACGATAAAAACGACCGAAGATCATTAAAACTGCAGTTCCAAAGTGGAATATAGTTTTCGGAGACGACAGAAGACATGTCAGGGGATCGATTGAAGGCCAATTTTCGGTCAGATGACCTTTAGGTGTAGAAGCAAAATCGAGTCAAACCCGAGCAGATCACAACTGCTTTTCGGGTCCCCGACTCCCCGAGCAGACAGATAATAGCTCGACAGCTCTGCGTTTTCTTTTTCGTCGAAAATAAACGATAAAACTCGTCCATCCGACCACCAACGTCACATGAAACGACAGACTGGAGTTTTATCAAACAACTGGTACTTACCTCGGAAAAGTTAGTGAAAGATTGCAGCTGAAAATATGGGATTTTATTCTTGACTGGTTTAAGCGTTGTTCTCGCTATAAAACGAAGGGTGGAAAAAAAAGAAAAAGTACATAGGAGAGCAAACGGAGACACGTTTCCCATGATGCACCTGGGACAAACATCTCATACTACACATGCTGCAACATGACAATCAACTGCTTGTCCTCATTCAAATGTATTGACATGTTTTATTCACTTTAATCAGTTTTATTAGTTTGTTTTTATTTCGTCCTTATATAATCACATTTTTATAAAAAAAATGGTGAAATGCTTCGACAACACCTACATTTTGAGGAAATGTAAAGAAATGTAAAATACACCATTTTTTCAACACTGGACTAGTTTTTTTGTAGTTTTGTCATGATTTATAAAATAAAGTGTTAGAGAATTACACAACAATATTGGTCATTGTTCTTACTATGGTGAAAAGTGAGAAACCGTGTCAGTGTTGAATTAAAGTGTTTACTGTAGTCTCATGAATGTAGCTACAGTTAGAGTAAATCATTAAAGTTTGTATTCTTTTCCATATGGTTTGAGACTTTACAACACTTGCACAGCCACTCCTGTAGATGGCGCCACGACCCACACTCTTTAAGCGTCTCAGCGCTGAAGAAGAAGGCACACGCTTCTCTTATCTCCGGTCCACACAGCTTTCCAACATGGCGTCCGCCAGGAAGCTAAAACGCGTGGCGGCTTCACAGCCTGGGTTTTTAAATTTCAACAAGTCCACAGAGTCTCTCAGCACCAAGAGGAAACGCGTCAACAAGAACAAGAAGAAGAACTGGAACAAATACAGCGATATTAATGACGTGGAGCAGTTCTTAGAAGACGTGAGACACCAGGAGCGGACCACAGGGTGAGACACTAAACACTAGCATGTGCTAGCTAGCATGCATGTATTTTCCACAGGCATAGTATCACAGCTTGTGTGTACTACATACAAATTACACAAATTGCTGAATTCGGAGTGATTATGGAAGTACTTTTGTCAACGTTTAGAATTTAGAATATTAAAAATACCAACATTGTGAAAATTTTTTACGAAGGACTCATCCAAAACTTTGTATAGAAAATAGTAGCTAATTGTATCTCCCTCACACGTGACACATTTGTTTCAAAGGGGCAATAGTTTCCTAAGAGTTGTTTTACAAACATTTGAAATATAAACTGAACATAACCCTCAATCTATCTCCTAATTATCTGAATTCCAAACAATGATACTTAAAATAAAGAAAAATGTCTGAATTGCCATTTGAACGCTGTATGGAGGAACTGTTCCCGTCTGTAGTTGTGTTCTAAAATGTGTCATGTTGTGATCCGTTTGTGTTTCAGGGGTTTACTCTCCGAGAAGCCAGATGACAGTTTGTTCTTTGTGGATATTGGAGTGCCAAAGAAAGCTGAAGAGAAAGGTAAATATGAAAGAACAGTTAAATAGTGCATTTCCTCAAGTCGAACACATTTCAGTACGTTGGTGTTACAACCCTGTCTCTCTTTTTTTATGTGAAGTTCCAGAGCCCATAAAGGGGGGGAAGAGGAAAGGAAAAACATCACGTCCACTTCGGATCGATCTGATCCTACAACAGGATTCACTTGTTCCACCCCCTAAAGAGTGAGTACCCCTCACCAACTTGTTTAAATTCCTTTATGTCAGACTTTTCAGATATTGATTGAAGAAACAGAGCAAACCATGTCAAGATGAATTTGGTCAAACTTAAGCAGGGACCGTTTGAGACGGACACCTTGTTTTTAGTTTGTGGCATCAATGGTATCGCATGAAAATCAATTCATTCCGAGGGGCTTGAGATGTTCTGTTTCCAGCCAGTTGAGAACACAGCAGGAGATCTACTGCCATTGAATATGTGTGATGATGACATTTCCGTTGGTGCTTACATAATACACATTTTTCATGCATTGAGATATAAACACGCGATTACTGCAAAGATTCAATAAACTATCAAATTGGCAATTCCAGGGGAAGATGGTTGATTCACTGGGCTGTGTTTGCCTCTTGATGTTTAGTTAGTTAGTTGTTGCAGGCCTGTGTACTAAAAGGTAAGCTTGATAATCCTACGACTTAAATTCAGAAATGTGCATTGCCCTTTGTGTTTTTTATGTGTAAGAGATTCACGCCGTCGAATGTCTTGACCCAAGTCTGCAAACATCCTCTACAGATTATATCCGAATTAGCTTTGATCCTCATCCGAATTAGAAAAGACAAAATATTACTTTGAACGTAGATCAACACATGTTTTGTAATTGTATCATCAGCGTAACATTTTGCATGCTGTTACCTGAAAGTACTTCAAGTTGTACCTCTTAGTTATCTCAAATATTTATGGTGTGTGTGTGTGACCAGGGTTTACTCTCATCCCTGCTCTCCCAGTGTTTCCATCAAAATATGAAAACAACACTCTGGAACTCGGGGTCTGTTCTGTGTCGGATAAAACAGGCCTCGTTGACATCACCTCTGTTTTGCATATTGAGTCAGTGCCTCTCCATCATACCTCACTGACGCCACCTTTTCCTCTACCCATTTCTATCCTGCATTATCTCATTTGATTCTTCCCCTCAGTGTACTTGCCTATCAGAAGCCAAATGCCAAGAAGCTGCGTCGCATTGCCCAGAAGGCTGAGTGGCTGGCAGCTAAAGGTGTGGTGCCTCGCAGGCTGAAGCGGCTGCAGAATAAGGAGCCCAAGAAGACGGCGACAGAGACCAAGGCAGCGACAGAGGCGAACAACAACCCCAACAGAGATTATTATGACATATGGGGTCATACACGTGAGTGCAGTGTGTGTGTGTGTGTGTGTATGAGTGTGTGTCCAATGATGATCTCATCCTTGCGCTCCCAGTATTTCCTTTGTGGGAATGTGAAGACAACACATAGGAGCTCAGATGACGATCGTGTAGATGGTCATCTGGGATCTGAGGATACACGTATTAACACTTGATAGTGCATTCAACACTAGTGTGCCATTATTGTAGATTTTTGATACTGTTACAATTTCAATAGTTGATTAGTAATCCCTTAATTGTTGCACCCCTGCTTTAAAGTACACATTAGTCTGTTAAAGTCTGTTTTTGTAATATGTCCATTGTTATCCAACACAGCTGAAGAGACAGCTGACCCTTGGTACCTTCAACAGACCCGCAAGAAGCTAGTTAAGGTAAGAAGAAGTCATAACCCGTGTATTTATGATTTATGCTCTGTCAGATTATTTTTGATTGTCCAAAAATGTTAAATGAGGATCTACATTTATTAGAGTTTTGTTTAACACTTAAGTGAAAGATATATGTCTTCAAGAGCCCATGTGTAAAATTTACAGGAGCATATTTCCATTTTCTTTGTTGCAGAAGTGAATAGAATTATTATACTGATGTTTTCAAGTGTGGATAATTACATGAAAGTTCTTTTTTACTTTCATTTTTCTAGAACTAAGGAGCAGGTTTATTTACAGAGGCCACCATGTTACACCATTAAGATTTACAGAAGCTCAGACTAAGCAAACAAAAGACCCTTTGAGTTTTTGTGATATTTGAAGGCCACTATACTTTTACCTCATGCCTGATAGTGAGGGGTGATGTGTGGGTATGTAGCAATTGCATGTAACTTTAACAATGTCTCTAAAGTCTAAAATGCTCCTTTACCGGTAAATGCTTTTCGGCTGCCAAGCAAAGTGTATTAAACAGATGTTATGACACACCTGCAATAAAAAGATTTCCCAAAACAAGTACATGGGCTCAAACGCAAGTCAGAGCGAATCTATTGAATATCTCTTGTTACATGTTTAATGTTTTGGATGTGAATGATGAGGCTTGATTTGTTGTATCAGCGTCCAGAGAAGTTGAATGAGAAGCCATCTCTCCTCCCTGCTGTGGAGGTTATCGCCCCCGGAGGATCCTACAACCCAGACTTCTTCTCCCATCAGGTAAGTGGATCATGTGTGTGCACACACTAAAAGTCTTAAAGAACCGGTCTCATATCTTTGGTATTGTTTGTCATGTTTCGATGTGCTGCGTGAAGTGATTGATCTTTTCCTCTCTGGACGCAGGCCTTGCTGCAGGAGGCCCACGAGGTGGAAGTAAAGAAGAAAAAGGTGGAAGACAAAATAGAGCGACAGCTGGCCGTCAACAAAGAGGATACGGCCACAGTGGTACGCACACACACATCAGCTGTACCATATTTTTTTTTTAAATTCACTGTAAATGCAGAAGAAACGCTAATCTTTTACCCAACATGCATCTTTGTCATGAAGGAGACAATTTTACAAGAGCAGGTGCAAGGTCTGGTTGAAGAGGAGGATGAAGATGAAGAAACTGCTCCAAATGAGGAAGAGGAGGGTGGGACAGTGGGAGGCATCGTACTGGCAAAGAAGAAGACTGAGCGACAGAGGAAAAGAGAAAAAGCAGAGAAAATAAAGGTACACAAAGAAGTCATCCTTTCATTTTAAGGCTTTTAGAAGCTACAGAGTTGTAACTTTGTTACAAATAACTTTCACCAGCCACTCGGAAAGTTGTTGCGCGGCTACCTGTCAAAAATAACGGACTCTTTGCCTTCTTCATGTCAGGAGCTGCAGAGGCTTGCTGAAAGACGGGAGACAGACCAGCGGCAGCAGCTCTTCCAGCTTCGCACCATCAAGTCGTCCATCAAAGAGGGGGAGCTGAGTACGATGGAAAAACAGAAGCAACGCAAAGCCAACATGGAGGCCGAGAAGAGCCAGCCCAGGCGCCTCGGCAAACTCAAGTAAGTCAACCGATACGGTGTTTCAGGGCTAAAGTTGATTATTTCTAGTTCATGGATTTGCAAAAAATTGATGGTGCACATTCTCTTTCTTCATGACATCATGAGCACACCAAATAGTACAAAATATCATCCACTATCCACATGTATTCTCCGATACAAAGTTGTTTTCATAGGATTTTGTAGCAGAGTGAATTTAAAGATCCAGC
>JAFBJT010024971.1:65827-73448 GCA_016785325.1 Chascanopsetta lugubris | reverse complement strand
GTGTGTGTGTGTGTGTGTGTGTGTGTGTGTGTGTGTGTGTGTGTGTGCGTGTGTGTGGTGCATTCAAGGACTATGTGTTAGTCAGACAAAGTTATGTCCTCTCGTCCTTTTTACGTCACGGTTTCATTCGCTCATTCTGTGAAACTTGAACTCTTAGTCAGAGGGTCTGCCGCTGCTGCTGCCGCTGGCTATGAAGCAGTTCCCCCGACAATGAGGTCATGAACTGGATAGATGGTTTAAAGATACAGTCTGAATAATGTCACAGAAGTGTGTGTGTGTGTGTGTGTGTGTGTGTGTGTGTGTGTGTGTGTGTGTGTGTTTTAAGTGAATAGGGATATGTACTCGTTGCTTTTTTTACTCCCAAAAAGTAACTGATTTAGTGACGGAGTTACAGCATTATAAAAGAAACTTAGTTACCAGGGAGAGTAACTAAATGTGTTTGAGACCCCTCCCCCCCTAAATGGAACTTTAAGTTCAACTGTATGTTAAATTCATAACGATAAAAGTGAGCATATGTCTCTTGAATGGAATGGACACTTAATAGAATTGTATTAACAGAACACACTGTGTTTTTGTGTTGCCGTGGGACGATGTGAGAGAAGTCTCTGTGATCCTCAGCATAATCGACATTTTACTGGATAAACACACACATGCCAGCGTTTGACCTTCATCAGAGAAAAGTCGTGTCTGTCCTTCCAGTGTTAAAAAACCTCTGCATCGTCTGAGTGCGTCATTGTTGGGTCTGTCTCTCGCCTGTGTGTGTGTGGGTGCGTGTGTGTGTGTGGGTGTGTGGGTGTGTGTGTGCGCTTCTGATTGACATACAATGAAATTGACTCAACCATAGCCAGTCATTGTCACTTCCTCACCTCACCACTAAAGTAAAGAAAAACACAGAAGCAGCGTCCGTGACTCAGAGCCTCACAGCCTCCATGACCTTAGTCAAAGTCAGGAGTGCATTTCATTAAATCGGTGGCGGTAACTGCCATGTTACTGTTACTCCTGTTACTGACCAAAGTGTGAGAGCGATAGATCTTAAAACAAATGAACCGATGAGCGACTTGAGTTGACTCAAAACCAGAGCTGCTGTTGACAGCTGAGGTCACACACCAAGACCTCAGTTGACACATGAGGTCTTGGAATACATCACTCTCTCTGCTAATGAGGTTACAGACACACCGCCCCCCCCCCACCGAGCCTCTTCTCTGGATAAACTCTGCCCTCTAGTGTCCAAGCTTGGGTGTAACACTCCCCAGAGTCCCTGGCCCATAGAGGCCACCAGAGGGCACAGGGGGCTTGGCTTTTAATTCATTTCTCTCCTCCACCTCTGGCCTGTTTGCTTTACTTTGCCAAGAGGGTCTCTAACATTCTCTCCTCTGACTGAAGTCGTAACGACGGGGGGACTCGGAAAAACACAAAACAGCAGGACTCGGACTCACGAGTACAAATGAAGATATTTATTAAACAAAAGGCGGCAAGACAAAGCTTGGCAAAACACTCTATGATCATTTAAGGTGAAACGGAAAATCACTTGTGACGAGGAAAAACTCGAGCTCAAACTAAACTCACAAACACTGTGCTAAAGACTTCAAATCGAGACTTGGGGGGGGGGGGGGGGGGGGGGAACAACACAAAGAGGAACAAACAACATGACCAGGCAGGAATGAGACGAAGGGCGAGCACACGAACTGACGCAGACTATATACACACACGGGGTTAATGGGACACAGGTGCAGCACATTAGGGCGGGGCTGACAATCACACAGGAGGCGGGAAGAGCCAGTGACCTGAGTGGCTCTTCAAAATAAAAGAGAGGAAGTGCAGGACGGGACAGAAGTATCATTGATCCAGCGTCGAACACGACGGGACATGGACCCAGCTCCAGATGAGCGCTGCACATCAGTCTCACCTCTCCCCGTTCGGTCAGAAACGCTCTCGAGCGCACAGTTTGAACCATGGCCTTGATGTGGGGGGGTAACTTTGACCTCAAAGGGCAAATATCATTCAGGCCCACGCCGGCCTGCGTTCTGACACATGCGGTGACGCGACGACACAAATATGGACACAGACGTGAGTCAACAGTCGTCGCTCACGGTAACATGGTGTAATAATTCCGTGTGGCCACGTGGTGGAGAGAGCAAGCTATTTATAGGCTTCCCCTGTGAACCAGCGGCCACGGGTCTCAGTGGTAACATCCTCATCCCGAAGCTGATGGTTTAGCCAGAAATGCCGCTGCCCGGTGTTTGGAGGAATCCTTTGGGCCGGGCCTCCCCCACCACAGTCACTCCGCCGCTGCAGGGAAAACACTGCTGGTCCCAACGCCCCCCCCCCCCCCCCCCCCCCCCCCTCTCCCTCAGCACCCCCACTCCCCCTCCCAGCACATTTCACTGTGCATCATCATGTCTGCCGAGATACGGGGAAGACACAGTTTCAGTCGAGGACGGAAAGTGGGGCAACGCTTGCAGAGAATAGAGGGATTTGATGTATAAAGAGTGAGAGTGAGCGAGGTGCCGGAGCAAATGTGAATCGACAGGCTGAGGCATCGCCGAGGAATCAACGATTTCCTCCGAGGCCGAGTCCGAGCTGATCCTGCGCGAGCCGGACGCCTCTGTCACTGCCTCCGTTTGCAAAGAGATCAATCAAAGCAGGAGACATCTGGACTTATTCAGTTGCTCTGCTCATATAAATAAATGGACCCAGTGGGAATGGACTTATCAGTCACAGTCACAGGGGGGGGGGGGGGGGGGGGGGGGTGTAAGGGGGGGGGGGGGTGGGGGGGGGGTCAGGGGGTTTAGAGCGGCGATTCCCGACTGTTGGGCTGCTGTCGGGCCCGTTTTCAGTGGATGGTGAGCCTTTAACTGCGGGGCAAAGAAAAGATTGGAATTGTTTTGCATTGGAGCGCCCTCTCTCCAGTAGGTGGCAATGGTGCGCGGTCATTCTCAAAGACACTGCCATTTCACAGATGGAAGGAAAGCAGTAAAGTTTGTTTGCATTACCCATGTGCTTAAGATGAGCTTTTTGTCTGTCACTGAAAATGCAGTTGATTGGGGCTCCAAGCCGAAGGGGGCAGGGACGGTTCCCAGCATCAGCAGGGCTGGGTACCCTATTGTTTTTGCCCCAGATTATCTTTTTATTGATCCTTTTTTTTTTAATTTATTTTGCCGATTAAACACACAGTTAAGTTTAAGAACCAAAAGCTGCAGGTTTCAGTGCCGGTTGTCCGGTGGTGTCCTTTCTTTTTCTGTTTCCTCTCGAATGCCAAGGTGTTCCTTTGAAGGTTATACTCTTTATGCTTAAGCCCATGGGCTGCCCCAGAACTGTTAGACGTGATGGTGAGAATGTGATGCCCCTTTAGTTGCTTCAGACCGCTATATCCCCCCCCCCCCCCACCCAGCCCCCCGGCTGTCATTGGAAAGCTGACCTGAGAGGTATAGAGGTGAGAGGAACAGCTCCCTTAACCCACAGCAATTATTGTCTGACAGGCTCAGGTGTCGCTGAGCGAGTGGATGGATTCACAAGCTTCTCCTCTCATCGCTCATGTTCACAGAACATCACTGCGCAGAAGTGAGGGGAAGATGAGAGTTAAAAAAAAAACTAAAAAAAGAAATTAGGAGGAAAAATAAATGACAGTATATGAATAGACAAGGTGACTTTTCAGATGTGTGTTGTGCTACGTTGAGCGTTTTTTCCCCCCTCCCTTTCCAGTGTAATGCTGGACCCGCGGCCTTTTGGCTCCTGGGTTTCCTGCTCACTCACCCTCAGGCCATGGAGGCCGTGAAATCCGAGGTCAGACATCTCACCTCCCAGAAATCCTACCTGCAGCCTCCAGCCGCCAACACTCACAGCACACCTGTGCTCGGTACGTAGCATCTGCCATTTCACCTGTTCACTCCTGCTCCTCCACCTCGGGGTTTTCGACCCGATGGAAACCGACCCATTTGAGGGCTTCGGTCAATTTTGTCACTTCTGTAAACATTACAAAACAATCCACGTACGGACACTTAAATGCATTCATAGTCACCGAAATGTTAATCCCCCCCCCACTCCCCTTAAATTACACGCGCAATGCATATTTACACACTCAACGGGGGCCACCGTGTTCTTACGGAAGCCCAGAGTGGACATACTGAACGCATTTTTGAGTTTCAATGGCAACTGAAGTCCACCACCGGTTCTCCCCTGCATGCTCAGAAGGGCTTGGGGTGAGGCGATGGACGCAACATGCCACTTCACCTCTAGAGGTCACCAAATGGTACACACTGCACCTTTAACCGGCCGACAATAACGAGACGAGCAGATGGAAACATGGCCGACGACAACACAACTCTGACCTTTGATGGGATCAAAGGCCGATTTGCATCCCCGTGCAAATATTCAGGGGGCACCGCCGATTTCACCCTCCCCCCCCCACCCCCCCTCACTTTTCTCCCCCTCTGCTCCACAGACAGCGCTCTGGCCGAGACCCTGCGGCTCACGGCGGCGGTGATGATCAACAGAGAGGTGGTGCGGGATAAGAGGCTGCGCCTGGCCAGCGGGCAGGAGTACCACCTCCGACAGGGGGACAGAGTGTGTCTTTTCCCCTTCCTCAGCCCGCAGATGGACCCCGAGATACACCGAGACCCCCAGGTACGCGCTGGGAAATGTGCAGCGTTCGCTCCACGCCCAAGCCGAGGAAGCGTCGCCGCGGGTTGCGCAGCCTTTCCCCCGGGATTTGTCGAAAAACCCCCATTGTTGTGCGCCAGGCAATCTGGCGGAGGCAGGATTACATGCGTCCACCGGGAGGGGCTGCTGAACATCGACCGATGGAAACAGCCAGGGGTTGAACGGAAAGCGAGCGAGAGCTATTCCCGAGGTCCCCCTCGGCTTATTTGTCTTCGGCGCTTAGCCGTGATCGCGGCACGTTACTTTCTCGAAGGTAGCAATGGCTCGGGATCGTGGTAGATGAGTTACTTGGAGTATGGGGTGGTGACGCGCCGGTGGGCCCTGTGCTCTCGACACCGTTTTGCCGTCTGAGGGACGTCTCAGTGCGTTTGAACACAAAGGTGCAGGTGGTCGGCTCGATTAGCTCGCTGACTCATCGCCATTGTTACATCAGATGTTATGTTCCTGCGAGCACGCAACTGTTTTGTTCTTTTCTTTCGTCTTCTTTTTGTTTCCCTTTGTCAGCCACATTTCTATTCGACATATTCAAAAGTAAACAGATCTTGAAGAGGTATACTATATAAGATGAAGTTGAAGTTGAAATGATTCCATTTGGAGTATTTGTACTGGGGTTCTCACGTCTATGGTATAATCTACCATGTTTGTACAGAGGATGCCATTGATGGAATATGTGCTTGGAAAAGAAGTGGTGGGAGGGACGTGCACCAGTAGATGTCAGTAAATCCTGCGCAGTGTAGCTCTAAGATACAAAGAAAAGGTTCAGAACATTCAAGACAATAAGCAAAAAAATAAAAAAAACCCGGAAAGACGCGGTCTATTGTAACTTCAATCATTGGAGATGTTAGAAATACTTTATGAATACATTTCAGTGGAAGTTTTACAAAGTGAATGCAATCCAGTGATTGCGATCAAACAGAGAGATGGATGCTTGGATTTTTTCAGAGCAAGTTCTACACCCAGATTCACAGACAATAAAATGGATGCGCGAAAGATGGAATGACTCTCGTGCAAAAGGTTTGGTCGTATTGTCCATCGTGTCCACACGTCTACTGGTGTTGTTGGGCAGAGGAGGAGGAGGGGCTGACTTTGACTCGTGTCTTTATGACCACCGGCTGACAAAGTGATCTGAACCGAAGCTCAGGGCGGCGCATTAATGAGCGCGCCCGATCGCACGCGCGTCACATTTGTGTTTATGCGTTTCTCGCCCGCCTCTTCCCGACAGGTCTTCAAGTACGATCGCTTCCTGAACGACAACAAAACGACGAAGGATGAATTCTACAAGGCGAAGAAGCGACTGAAGTACTACACCATGCCCTGGGGCGCCGGGATAAACGTCTGCGTCGGCAAAGAGTTTGCCGTTGCAACCATTAAACAGTGAGTGTGAATCGGGAAGAAGAAAAAAAAAATCTCCATTTTTCGCATTTTGACTTTGGCACCACCAGTGCGCTTTCATTCCTGCCATTTCACCTCGATTACCAGACCGGTATCTGTGCGTGACATTTCCCCTGCATCCTCTCAATCCCGCTCGTGTGCCCTCTATCATCATTAGCAACAAGCTGCGGCACAGTAATGAACTGTATTAGCGCGGCTCGGGGCCGCGGAGGACAGACGGCGAGAAGGATGTGTCCGTCAGGGAGTGTATCCGGTTGAAAGGGTCAAAGGTCAATGCTTTGCGATCCACAACTAAAGGGTTGGGGGCTGAGGTGATGGATGCAACGTGCAACTTCACCACTGCATGCCACCAAATCCTACACACTGCACCTTTAAGGCCCATTTCTGCTGGAAGTCCATTTCTTTTTCAGACATCATTGCATGCAGGCTAAAGATCACGTTAAAGGGGAACATTGTTGAGTAATTTATACGTTTTGCGTAGTTTATCAGTTCAGTTTATTTACCTTCAGTCCGATTTGTTTACTTCTTTATTTCATTTTGATGATTGAACTCTGTTTGCTTCTCACAGGTCTTGTTATTTGTGGCTCTCCTCTCATTTTTGAACCATTTTTATTTCTTTCTTTTTTTCCCCTTCCTCCATTTTTAGATTTGTATTCCTGCTCTTGACCCATCTGGATGTGGAGATGTGCAACCCAGAGGACAAACTGCCACCAGTGAATCCCAGCCGCTACGGCTTTGGAATGCTGCAGCCGGACGGAGATCTGCCCGTTCAGTACCGGCAGAAGCACAAATGATGACTCCTTCGTTTGATGAAGAGTTTAAACCATTGATTGGAATTTGTCCAATTGTTTTGTATCGCTATTTATTTTTATGTTAAATTTAACGAGTGCCTTGACTGTATATATTTTATTAAATTTTCTGTGTGCGAAAACGTAAATTTGTAATTTAAAAAAACAGAAAAGCTCATTTACCTTGACATCTCTCATTTAAAAAGAAAATAACAACTGGCCTCACTTGGGGAGTTTCAAATATCAATGACGTTATGAGCTGCAACATTAGATTCCTCACTGACCGTGTACTTTAAGCATTTAAGCAAATGAAGAGAAGAGAAGACACCGAAATGGCAAGTTGAACATCATATTACAATATTTCTCCATTGAAAATACACCAGTGGATACACTGAAGTCATTGGTCATTATTTATCTGTGTTTACTTCATGGGATTTGTTAAAAGATCTGTTATGACCTTTACCATCACTTCCCGCCTGTAGAGACTCTATTAGTCGTCACTTTCACCCATTCCATGTCAAATGAAAGATTTGGTGTTTTTGGGGGATTAGAGGCGTCTAATGGTAAAGTTGTATGTAAAGTGGCAGCTGAGTATCCACCTCACACTGAACTCCCCTCCACAAACTAAGCTAGGGCACACGTGTCGAACTTGTGGCCCGTGGGCCAACTGTGGCCCGCAAGCTCATTTTGTGTGGCCCCCGAGAGCTTGAAGGCAAATGATTGTTTCAAAATAAAAGTCTAAAGCATGACACTGCCCATGAACTCGATATATTCAGTGTGTT
>JAFBJT010024971.1:40827-63327 GCA_016785325.1 Chascanopsetta lugubris | reverse complement strand
CGAGCGTTTCCCTCCTCATCCTCATCCTCATCCTCATCCTCATCCTCATCCTCATCCATGGGGCCCAGCGGATGCTGGCTGGAGTTTAAGCACCAGTCAGACTGGACAGCGCTCACTGTGGACCATCACTGTCTGTGGTGTCCAGCATGCATCCACACCCACTGCACTGCACTGCACTGCACTGCACTGCACTGCACTGCACTGCACAGGCGTCACACGAACACACACAAAGCATGAAGCAGGGAGCCCACAAACAAATAAACAAAGCCAACAGGAGAGGGGATTGCACACGCTCGGTCAGAGTGGCGAGCAGAGGGGGTTTTGTAATTAAAGGGGCAACGTGTGTGTAGTTTGTTATGCAAGGATGCACATCCTCGAAGCATGCAAGCAAAACACTCTGTTTTTCACCATGTGAACGTGGCGCATTTTCACCGACAAACAATCAGAGCCGCACAGGATTAAAGCCAACTTGTCATTCGAACTCATTTCCCCACATGGGCGATATCTTTGCTATTCTTTCCCTCATGAGATGAGGAAAGCCCCGATTACGATCATAATCAGACATAACAAAGACATAAATAGGTGTATGTCTTTATTATGACATAAGTGGTAAGTGCCCTGTATTTATATAACCCTTCATCAAGTCTTGAAGACCTCTCAAAGCGCTTTACAGAACAGTCACCCAGTCACTCAGACATTCATGTTTGCAGCACTTCGTGTCTACGAGTACACGGGACAATGTGGGGTTCAGTGTCCTGCCCAAGGACACCTCGTCGTAAGGAAAGGGGGAGGCGGGAATCGAACCCCCGACCATCTGGTCGGAGGGCAGCTCCTCTAACCCCCTCAGACACAGTATCTGAGTATTTCAACATTAAAGACTACATGTTCGTCGCTCCTTTTAGTTTGCGTTGAATACCAAGCCTGAAGACAGAGCTGGGGTCAACTTATCCCAGGGCCCCACAACTACAGGGGCCACAAGAGCCTCAAATGTGCTTCATAACATCAATTGATTCATTGAAAATGTGTCAGTTGCAGTGCGCCCTCCATTTTAGGGCTCCAGTTTGTATATGCAATTTGTGTAGTGGTTCTATTAATTTTTTTAGGCTTGTTTGTTGTTGATTTTCCCCGTGCCACGTAATGGCTCATGTCGCCCATGGTGATGTTATGCCATCTTATATGGCCATGATTGTTTTTCACTTTCAACAGGACTTGACCAGTTTGTTGTTCAGTGTCAAAGTGCTTTTCTTCGTCTGAGCAACACTTGTTTACTCTACTCTTCTATTTTTGCTGGCTTTTCCCACAACAACAACTTGAATGATTTCTCAGCAGATGACTAATTAACAAATCATCTCATAGATTCAGCTCTGGACCAGTCGTCAGTGTCCAGGTGCCTGGGGAAGCAATTAAAATGCCATGTACAGCCAAGGTGTTATTGACATAATACGAATCAATAAGACCCATTTTCATGTTTGCTTTCGCTGCAAGATGATGATTAATACAAGATCTGAATCCAAATGTTTCAACAAATGTCTTTTTCTCGCTAGCCCCTCGAATAGAAGAACCATACGGCTTTGGGGTGTGAGTCATCTCAAGCGGCTCAGACACAGGGTGCATTTCTGACTTCTCTTCGGCATTTGATTCTGAAATGTGCAAACAGGATGATACTGATCAGCCAAGATGACTAATCATTCTACCTTGTCTTCATTTCCCAACCAAGAAAGCCAAGTTATCTATTCGTCCGTTTTGATAGTGTTTTGGCAAGAGGCACGAGCTCCTGTATTGTATTACGAATCTCTCTATTCCAGATGTAAACACGTGTGAATCATTCTACCGTTCACTAAGCAGATGATGAACACACGTCACGATGTAGGCAGACGTGTGGCAAACTGTGCAAGTGCAGGTGACGACACAGGTGCTGAGCAAGCAAAGCAAGTTGTTTTTGTGTTTTTTTTGTTTTGTTTAGATGAATGGATGGATTCGTTTTGGTTGTAGATACTGTAAGAGTTGGGCACTGCAGAGAAGAGGAGTCTTGCCAGTGACGTTGGGCCTCGTTGTGACGGCAACATCAGGCCAATCTCACTGGCAGTCGGTATCAATCAATCATGCCATATAATACCCAGGCCACTATTTGAACCTGACAAACTTAGTGCAGAATGAAATCATTCAAATGTGAGATTGAAACGTTAAACAATAGTAACTATGTTTTGAAACAATCCTGACCTCCATCCCATTTTGAAATCATTCATCCACCTATTCAGTCCATTCCGTCCCAAGTCATGAGCTGAATTATCGATATATTCAGCCATTATATATGTTGTTATCATTGTATAAAACTAAACCTATCCATTATCTATTCCCTCAGATCCAGTTATGGGAGATACCAGGACCGACTGTTGTCCATAGCCCTGGATGTTTGCCTTGTGCCTACACCATAAAGTCATCATGGAGAAATCCCTGGCCGAGTTAAACAAAGGTGGCTCTCACTCAATGTCCTCGCTGCCGCCGGAGCCGGTGGACATAATGCGCAGCAAGACGTGTTTCCGAAGAGTCCGGCTGAATGTCGGGGGCCTCCCGCATGAGGTGCTGTGGCGAACGTTAGACAGATTACCGCGGACACGTCTGGGGAAGCTGAGAGACTGCAACACCCACGAGGCTCTGATGGAGGTGTGCGACGACTACAACCTGGACGAGAACGAGTACTTCTTCGACCGACACCCGGGGGCGTTCACGTCCATCCTTAACTTCTACCGCACGGGAAAGCTGCACATGATGGAGGAGATGTGCGCCCTGTCCTTCAGCCAGGAGCTCGACTACTGGGGCATTGACGAGATCTACCTGGAGTCGTGTTGCCAGGCAAGGTACCACCAGAAGAAGGAGCAGATGAACGAGGAGCTGAAAAGAGAGGCGGACAATTTAAAAGACAGAGAAGGGGAGGAATTCGATAACACCTGCTGTGCTGAGAAACGGAAAAAACTCTGGGACCTCTTGGAAAAGCCCAGCTCATCCGTCGCAGCAAAGGTAATGTTTTCATTGCTTGTAATGAGAGGGAGAGAGAGAGAGAGAGAGAGAGAGAGAGAGAGGAGTGCGTGATTGGTTGGAGAAGACTTCATGATGATGATTAAGACAACATTACACACAGTGACTCAAAGATGAATAACACCACTTAGGCCAGAAGTTCCCTTCGTGAATTATAACAATAATAAAAGCTATACGTTCATGACCTGATGAATGTGATGAGTTCCCGTCAGCATCGACTGTACTTAGTCCTAATCTACCAAACCAAGATAATGAGTGCGGAAAACATTACACCAACTTCCTTCTGCAATCTTGATTTTACCATCCATTATTCCATCCATTCATCAATCCATCCACCCTTTCATCCATCAGTTTTCCATCCATCCATCCATCCTAAAAGTGCTAATAGTGTTTTTTTTGTGTTTGTCTGTATGAACCACTCTGATGTATTCAGTGATGGTTTTACAACAAACACAAATCCATCTGGACATGTCCATGTGCTTTCTGCACTGACTTGTACGGATGCTATTATCTGCCATTATTGTTATTCAAGAACTAGAAAGAGTCATAACTGCCAAATTGCTTTTGTAACAATAAGAATGACTCAGCGAAAGTATCACAATAAAACATGACACAATTGATTTTCCCTGGCTCTTACATTGCTCCTCTTATCAAGCTTATTGAGGACCACTGCTGCATCAGTAGCTCCCATTTGAAAATATATCCATCCACTCTTAACGACAGAAATCTTATACAAACGATCTACAATCTCTAGCCTTACATTTATGTACCGCGCCATTATACTGCCATCGTATGTCTGAGCTGTACATGCTTACAAAATGAACGATACATATCTGACTTCAAGCGATATTGCCCGCTCAAAGTTAGATGTTTCTCCAGACGTCGCCCCCCCTGCATCATCTCGAGCCAATTGAATTTGGTGCATTCTCCCGAAGGCCAGGTAATTGAATAAATGTTTGAAACGTTTGAATAAGGTTTTCAATTGGTTGCCTTGTAGTTCTGTAGAGCCTTTATTGTATGTATTTTACTAAGAAAGAAGAGGAGGAAGGGGATGTGGAAACTATTTGTTACTGTGTAGAGTTTAGGTCTGGTCTAAATCATCGATAAAGTTTATTTGTTGTCAAACCACGTAGATACTTATTCAGTAAAACCAAAACAGTTGTTTTGAGTGTCAATAACATGCAGTATCACGTTGTATTTTGATATTCGGCCTTCCACCCCGGGGGCCGGCAGCGGGTCAGTGGTTAGAGTTTGGAAGCAAAGATCACTGGTTCAAATCCCACTTGGACCCTGCTGCAGTGTCACTGGCCCTGACACTGACACCCCTAATGGACCTATGCGTAACTGGTAGTAATACTCCGTGACCCAGATTGCTGGATAAGCGGTTGAAGATGACAATACATGACCTTCCACCCCAAGGAGGCTCCGGTCTTATACCCCCTTGTTTTACAGAGGCTCAAAAAGTGCAAACTAAATGGTAACTGAAGGCAACTGTAGGTTCTTATTCATGTTTGGAATGGAGGGCGATATGAGGGCTATTCAGCTGCACATGCAACTTCACCTCTAGATGTAAGTAAACCCATCGGATTCTAGTTTTCAACTAAACTGGTTCCGGTGCTAGTCCCAAGCCAGTGCCTGAATTAGCACCATTCTTTGCATTTCCACCGCTTGAGCACCAGCTCCGGGTCTCGAAACAGGTGCCAAACTAGGCACCAACCCCTCGCTGGCCTACAGCCAAGAACGAAGTAGTAGGCGGGGTTATTGTGCAACACATGATGCTCAAAACAAGAGTCTAGCGACTGTCAGCGTGATATAACATTGATGGATACGATTAAACAGCAGCGGATTGCGGAGGAGACCCAGTGTTTCTTGGCACTGTGGTCATCAACTGAAGATTAAAAAAAATTTGAGGGAGCCTCTGGAACCAAGCCGGTGTTTGAGGGTATCCAGCGGGAGTTTCTGGGTGCAATTGCTTCAATCGCAACCGGCTGTAGCCGTCTCCCGCAGGAAAGGACCAGACTGTGGATCAGTTTATTAATAAACTAACAAGATTTATAAAGTACAACGGGGAACAGATGAAGGAGCTGGAACGCAGCAGCAGTGAGCAATGTACAGAGAAGGCAGAAGGGAGAAGGCAGCAGCCAATGGCGACCGAACTTGCCGTCTCCCTCTGGATGTGACGGGACAGTAGGCCAGTAGATTAATAAACTAACAAGATTTCTAAAGTACTACGGGGAAGAGAGCTGCAGTGGGTAATCTGCAACCTCCCATTTAGCCAACATTATAAGGTGACGCAATGACTTGGCTCTAGCACCAGAACCTAGTACTGGAACTAGGTTGGTGGAAGAAGTGTAGCACTGTACATTTGAGGTCACCAAAGATCTGGACCACATTTACCTATATGGTTATTGCCTGTGGTGCACCCCAGGGATCTATTCTTGGTTCTTTTATTTTCATTCCACATGCTTGAGTGTTCAGTTGAGACATTGTGTTCCCTGAGTTTCAAAACTCCTCAACCTTTCAACTGTGAATTCTTGACACGTTTATTATTGGAAGGTTTCAAAATGTGGTTAAGGTTGCGGAGCAGTCATGGATTTTTTTTTTCGCTACAATAATTATTTGAGAGGAAGGTCTCGATCGAGAGCAAAGCCCTTTGCTGCCCTATGGATTGGTCGAGGAAGTCCTGCACATAGATGGACTGTATGAATGTATTATTGTGGTCTGTACTGTAAATTACTTTAGTCATATTTCAGTGTGTAGTACGTGACTGCACTGTTTCATTCCCTCATCTGAGGGCTACTTTCAGCTTTTTCACAGCTTGACTCCTGCCCTTAACCCAAGAGAGGTTTCTCATCAAGCACTTCTAGACAGATATTGATGGTTGTGTTGTTGATGACAACAGCATGTTGTTTTCATGAAGATCCTCTGATGGTGTTGATGGCCCTTTGATGTTAGTGCCGAGGCCGACATACACATCGATCTCACCTTGACGCAGCTTGTCAGCACTTGTGTCCAATGGGACTTAAAGCAGTAGGTATCACCTATCATGTTCCTCCTGTCCGGGTCTTTGCTTGTGTTGTACGTCAATTGTAGGGCCCCTTCAATCAGAACCTTTAGAACCTTTAGTTCAATCCCAAAGACACAGTTTGCCCTCAGTGGGCCTTTTAGGGAGCCACACCTGCATCCGCAACCCGGTAAACAGCCGAATTAAACATGAGCAGCCTTTCATTGCACTCTTCCTGGATGGACTGGACAGATCAAAGTGCTGGAAGTCTTTTATTTCTCCAGAACTGTATTCTAAGAAGCGCCGTGCCTTGTTTGGCTCTCAGCAAGCTGGAATGGAAAATGGAAATGATCCTTTGCAGTTTGCGCTGCTGCCGCTGTGGTGCAGCCTGTGAGAGATGTCAGCGCTCACACCTCTCAGACAGACTGAGACAAGCGCTGAGAGTCTGTCAGCGAAATGTCTTCCTCGTGGAAATCAAAGAGATGTAAAATCAATGTTTATTGCGTTAGAACTAAGAAAGTGCTGTAGCCTACGAAAAGGAAATGACCACTCTGATCCCACCGTACGTTTCAATGTCCATTATCACACGCGGACATTTGCAGTACATCAAAATAGCAGTGGAAAACAGTTCTGGAGTGCCGAACCAAGATGGGCGCTCCTGACTGTAAACAACGACACAGCTCATTGCCGGTGTGTTTTGTTTCTTGCAAATCTATCGCTCCCTACAACCAATAATTAATAAGTGGGTGCAGCATGTAGCATTATCCAGCATCCCTTTGTCTTATAAGACTAAATATAGGGATGGTGTTCCAGGAAAAAAAACAACAGAGAAATCTTGAATCAGTAAAAAGTGTGAGTTCCTATCATTAGCTTTAGAAAGGCAAAATGAAACCGCTGGGCAACCTACTTTAGAGAGTGACCTGACCCCAACCACAGGCCATCCCAGGTGGGCTGTCCTCAACCGTGCCATCCTATCTTTGGCCAGAGATGGAAGTGTATGTGTAACAGGCTATCAACAGATGGTGGACGGTGGAGATGAGCGCAAAACAAACGGTTACCAAGCAACTTAAGTACAATTTTCATCAGCATATCATTGAAGGAGAGGGTATCGAAGTGGGTTCTTTGTGTGTGCGGTTGCGTGCGTGTGATTGCACCCTGCTGCCTGCTTTCTGCATTTGAAAATGTGGACTTTCGCAGCAATAGAGAAATAAAAAATAGAAAAATGCTGTTGCCTGTGCTGTCGTTGCCCTGTTGTCCTTCCTGTCCCTCTTTTCTTTTTTTTTTTACCTCACTGGTTCATATCTGCGCTCGGCTTCCTTCCTCCCCATCTTCAGCCTCCTCCACTCTGCCACAGCCCAAATGTCAGGGAAATGTCAGATTAATTATTCTCCGGGAGACTCCAGGCTAATTTGAAGCTTCTCTGTTTACCTTCTCGTTGTGAGCCACAGCGTTGTCTGTCTTCTGCTAAAATCTGATTTGAGTCACCATCAAATGCGATTGTCTGACCTCTGGCAAAGCAGGAGGCGCCAAGAATCACATTTCCACCTGAAGTTTCCTTTATGTAACATCTGTTTAGATGGATTGTTTTCTGTCATTACTGATAAAAGAACTGATAAACATTGCTGTAGATTAGGAGGCTGGAAATTTGGTACCTGGCAACCAAGTGATCTCTATTTGGACCACAGCAGGTAATGTGGATATACTTTATGGGTGTACAGGGTAATTATAGTTTAGGATTTACAATCCCAAGCAGAGGTGGGAAAGTAATGATTTACATATACTCCAATTAGTGTAATTAATCAGTGTTTATGTATACTTTTATGTAGTAAATGTAATTTTGCTTTTACTGAAATTCATTTCATGTGAAGTACGGCCATTTGCTACATTTGACATCGCAGCCATTACCGAGCAAAAAAAAGAAAAAAGCCATAATAAGGCGTCCCACTGACATTATGGACAGAACTTCACTTACAACTTACGGTCTGGTGCAAAATGGAATGGTTAAGGTCGAGCTGAGCGACATGGAACAGTTCCCCGGCCTCATCTAAGCGACTACTTCAAATGCAAATGCAAGAAATGCAACAACAGCTCTGTTTACCAAGACAGACTGAGCGAACAGCAGAGGTGGTAAATGATGATTTTATAGCAGCTGCCATCTTGCTGTCTGGTTCATTTAACGAATCCATTGGATGTTCTAATTCACTGTTCGTGTTTAGTTAGTTGGAATGTTGTATATCAAATGCTGATTGGGAATGGATTTTGTACTCTGAGTAAATCTTAAATGATAAACGTCTTACTTTGACTTGAGTAGATTTTTAGACTGGTAATATTATTTGTAATTGAGTCAAATTTGATCAAAGTAGTAGTACGTTTACTTGAGTACAATACCTCTTTCCACCTCTGCTCTCAAGAACAGTTTATTTGAAAGATAATTTACCATACTCATGTAGTTGATTGAGTAGATTTCCCTCAGTGCAAACATTTTTTATTTCCACGTCATCAGTACAGTAGAACTTGCATACAGCCCACTAAAGGACAGGAACAAAATATTTTAGCTTGTGCACAAGATTCATTCAAAAAGGTTTATTTTGAAATTATTTCATGCCTGAAAACAGACTAGCAGACTCTGATACATGGAACCTGACTATGAATAGTCAGAATTTCACCAGCGTTTTAGAAAGATTCCGTCGGAAGCAACCGTCAAACAACACACTCCACCTTACCGGGCAAACCAGAGCTGAACGTGAACATAGATGTAATTTTTCTTCACCGTGCAGGAAAAAAAAGGAGAATTACCACTTCCTTGGTATTACACATCAGATGGCAATTATGTTCCTCTCATGTCACACTTACGATGACTTATGAATGCATTTTGGCCGTGTCCGCGCTCATAGATCAGTCTTGCTAGAGAATCCAAGCCATGGAGCCACTAGAGTAGAATCCATCACTTTTCCTGACAGCAGGACAAGTTCAGTCCAGGGAACGATGATGTATCGCCAGACATAGCAAAAAGACAAGAATGCTGTTTCCCAGTCAGGCCTGGATCATTTGGTATGTGTTGCTCGACTGAATCTCCTCAAAGTCCAGCGATGCACGTCCCATTTTAAAGAGTCCCAGTGTCTGTCTCTCCGTTTGCCCGATGCAATAAAACCATTGTGAAGGGACTGGAGCTTTTAAACAACTTTCACTAAGTGGCAGGGCCCCCTGATGTTGATGTTCTTCATATCTTCGTGACAATCCAACACTGACACCCTTTAACTAGGTTTCATAAAAACTGATTTGTGGTTGCATGTTGTTTCCTTGGAAAAGTCATATGTGATGCAACGATGCAGACCACTGCAGTTGTGATAGATCAATTTCATGGCTTTGGTATTCCATCTCATACATATATGGCTGCCTCCTCTCCCTCTCTGAATTTTTATGGTGGTGAAATCCTGACAAAGCATCAGCCGTGCAATTGTTATACCATACATTAACCACCAGCACCTGGCTTTTAAGCACTCAGCGTTGAGAAGGGTAATTCTGTCTGGCCTCTGCAATGATATGAGACTTCAAGGTCACAATGATCTTAACCACATCATCTAATGACTTGGGTGTTAAAGGCCCAGTTTTTCATTATTAGATGAGGTGCACCCCAGGGACGTGTTCTTGGTTAACCAGCTTTCATTTTCGATGTTTGTCTGCAAGAAGGATATATGAGGTTATTATGCTTTATTGGGACATAAATAACATAAACATCCAGCAGTTCGTGCAATGCATATTCCTCACATCCTCCGTAATGATATCAAAACGTGATTGAGGTAATCAAAGAATCATAGTTCGGTTTGATTTAAAGTGATTAAGTATTTTGTTTCAGTTTGCTAAATCATTGGGGTATTCGTTCAAATGAGATTTTATGCAAATACATTTAACTGTAGTAACAAACAAACATGAGATTACAATTTCAGTGGATGAGCTGCCATATTCTACACCATCAAAACAAAACAATGGTGAAAAAAAAAAAAGGAAAAATAAATAAACATGCCCATTGCAGCTGCAGCAGCATCGACATGGCTTCGACTAAGTAGGACAAACCCACAATCTCTGCATATTCATATACAGAACATAAAGTACATTTTCCATCTTCAAACACGGCCCCTGGAAGAGCTTCAGAGCATTCTAATGAATAATTCAACCGCTTTGTCAAAATTGTTGTTCACACAACATTTAAGTGGAGGTGGAGACGATGTTTGGTGCCGATGATTAATAGTAACTGTATATGTGCCAGTGTAGGATCTATACCAGCTGTCCCATCGGGGGTCATTTCAATTTATATCACAGCCTGACAGATGGTACATGCCTTCTGATTGATGTGTCGTCTTCATATTTAATAGCTATCTTCCTCAAAGGCAACAACTCAAGTCCTTCCGGACTCCTAAACTTTGCTGGACTTATCCAAGTACATTTGTCCTTGCAGCCCGGAGGTGTAGCTTGTTTCCAGCTGCACTGACTCTCCAGATTGACCCCCCCCCCCCCCCCCCCCCCCCCCCCCCCCCCCCCCCCCCCCCATTTGCCCCCCCCCCCCCCCCCCCCCCCACATGACTGTGAGCACATCCCTGCAAACTAAACGTACACTTTGACAAAAACAATTGTCTTTTGTCTTTCTCTCCTCAAGCACACGTCACCCTGACTGTGACCTAACGAGCAAACAACCAGAGGGGACAAGTCTGAAGGACATAGTGTTCCCCCTCTCTCTTTCATTGCCGAATGAACTGCGGCCACGAGGAGTGTTTTCTCTCTGACCTGCTTTCTTGTATTTATGAATGATCTCATGGGCTGATTCAAATGGTCCCACAGACCCTTTACAGCCTGGCGACGTGAGGTTTGTCACCTTTCAGGCTCATATGTTGCAGAGAGCCGGATCGAGAGGAGGAGCAGGGTGAGTATCGAGTGGCTCTTTCAAGTCCCGGGCAGAAAGCTGCAGTGTGACCATGCAATACTGGAGTCACACATTTGATATTGATAGGGCCATCAAGGGGGAAAATAACACATCAGAGCGTTCTCGGGTTGATTGTCCCTGAAGTCTGGGTTGGTGCGGCGCACAGATATGAGCCAGGATCATGTGCGACAGAGAGCCTCAGCGATCGCTTTCGTGTCAGTTTCTCTCTCTCGCTCTCTCTCTCTCTCTCTCTCTCTCAGCCCTGTCACACTGTCTCCCTTTCAACAGCAGCGCCTGTGAGCAAGTGTGTCTCTTTGAATTTGCCCCTAAGTCAAATGCGGCAAAATAAAAATAAAAAAATTAAACTGCTCTGTGACATCTGAGGGGCTGAAGTTGAAATAAAACGAAACCCTATTTAGACCACGTATCGGTCACAGCGTGCTTTGTGAAGAGATTCACAGACGGATGAGGGGCCATGGAAATTGAGAACAGATTTGGCATATGAGCACATTTCGATAAAAAAAGAGCAGCAAATACACACACTCACACACACACACACACACACACACACTCATTTCTTTATCAGCATGATGCCAAGTTTCTGACATAGTAAATCCCAGGAGATAATTACAGATTCTTAGGACATTGCCAAACATGAAAATATTCCTCGATGTCTCTGCACCCTCGCGCAATGTTTCTCTTACACACACATTCATGCGCAGCTTGCCTGCACACGCACAGAGGCCAACAGCCTGAAGAGATGTAGACAATCACATCAAATCACACTTTATTTATATAGAACCACATTCCCAATTCCCAATTTGTCTCTCAAGGCTTCACGGGGCGAGTGAGTAACATCCTCTGTCCCAAGACCCTCGGCAAGAGTAATGAAAAAGCACCAGGGCGGACAGACTTGCCACAGATGTCGCCCGGACCAGGCAATAATGATAAACACAGCTGAAATGTAGGTACGTAAGTCCATCTCGATCCCTGGATCCATCACGATTCATCGACATGAACCGGGAGCCACTGCCAGATCGAGACCAGAGACTGTAACACGCCGCGTCCACACGATCCGTCCTCACAGACCATTAGCCACCGTCGCAGTCATCTCCAGCACCATCGTCCCCACCGGCATCATAGCATCAACCCATTCATCCACCATGAATACTCCGTCTGCATGAGGCGGGTTCCCCCAGCAGTCGAAAGATCAATACCTACTCCGCCGGAACAGAGAACTTTGTTCTCGCTCCCAGGGCTGCAAGAACAGAGCGACGTCGTTTAGTTCTTGCAGCCCTGGTTTGCGAGTTCTGGCGGCTTGTTCCTGTCACTTCAACTGGGCAGAACGTTGTTCTTGTTCTTGTGTCTGACAGCTGTTGTGCGATTGGTCAGAAATGCGTCCGGCACTGTTAAGCTCTCGTGAAGTATGAAAGAATGTCCTGGCCAGAAAGAATTGTGTTCTTGGTCTTGTTCTATTTTGAATATTGTTGATTTAAAAAAAAATAAATAAAAAAACTGCATCAAACTAAACAATATAAAAATTCTGAGCAAATTGTCATTTACGTATATAGTTTGTATTGTATTGTTCTTTTCGAGGGGCCAGTCACATTGTGTACTCCCTGCTCCTGGATCCATGCCAGCACACTGGCTCGTTGGCGGTGGAAATTGTCATTAGATGCATTAAGGCTGCATTGTACGACGAGCGAAGATATAACTGTTGTTTCACTTCTTGTTGTCCGATGAATGTTTTTGTAAATGCTGCTGAGTCGCTGTAGTTATTTAGATGCTGATTCTTGTCTTTGAACATTTTACCACTCGAGTCGGGATCTCAGTGTTTGTTGTTTCTTCTCTGCCTCTCCGACTGCTGGAGGAATGTTTTTAATGGGGACAGAGTTTGTGTGTTTTGCTCTGTTCTACATCAGTGGACGTGTTCTATCTGATGGTCTGAAAGTCTGTTATAAATAACGCAAGCGTGGTCACCGGAGCAACAATCACAGAGTTCACGGTGACAAGGTGATTGATATGTTGGAACGAAAAGGTTTGAAGAACAGAAAAAAGAGAATCACATCAGCAAAGCCTGACAGCTCCTTTGTTTGTTTAATTTGGAGTTGAGCTGTTACGTGAGCATCGAGCTGAAGGCACTTACACTTCCCCGTCCCCAAGAGGAGGGAAGCCTGAGGAGCAAAGACCGAGGGGGGGAAGGGATAGATGAGGAGATACGGTGAGTTGGAGGCGATAAACTGGTTTCTGTGAGACGTGGAATCAGAACGTGAGCCACAGAGGAAGAAAAAGAAGAAAGAGGGTTCATGACAATGGGGTAAACAGATTGGAGCTGATGGTCTTTTTTTTTTATATAATCCTTCAGTTGAAAACTTCAACTTTCATGTTTTCAGAGTATGACAGGGCAGACGTTTTCTAATTTCCATTTTCCATTCCATTTTCAGAGGTCTTGGATAATACGTATTACATGTCCATGAAGATACACACTTATGGAGAACCACATTTCTTCTTCATGCCCCATAGTCTTAACTTGTGCAACTCGACTACAACTTCAGAATGATTTGAACCTGAATAACCAGAGAGGTTTGTGATCACCACCTGTAATCACTTTCATGGGGCGTATCAGCCATGTAAGCTCCGGTCGGACCAGGAACAAGGCTCGTCCATGGGTCAACAATCCACATCCAGAGGCTGAGAAAAAAGCCTGCAGTGGGTGTTTTGTTTCTGCGGCCAGAGTAGAAAACTGAAAAGTATCCAATGATTGACATCCATTCTCATCGTGCAGGGTCTTAACAGATTCACATTTTGCAACAAAAGCCATTCTAGGACACAGTATACTTTAAGATGATCATAAAATATTCAGCGCTTTGGGAGAGAAAAGACTACTAATGCAAAAGGCTGGTTGAAGGTCTCAGCTCAGTTTGACTGCAGAGTGCATCTTGTAGAAAGCACACCTGAGTAACCTGTGCATGCTCAGCATGACAGCACGTGCATCGTGTGCTCAGCGGTATCTTCCTCCGTGTAAAACACACAGTGGATGTACGTGTTGTTATAGGCGCTGTAGTTTTGCTCTCGCCGCTGCTGTGACGCAGAGATCGTACCGTCTCATCAAATACAGTTACATTGAAGAGTCTCAGTTCTTCGACCCGAGTCTCTGCTCTCGCCCATTCGAAGCCACAGGGGTCAATGATAGTGATCGTCACGGCTGAAGACCTTCGAAGAGCAAACGCCGCATTCAACGTTTTCTGTCCGTACCGTGCCCACACCTGGGATTCAGACCTGGGTCAACAGACACTGGTTTTCATGGGACCACAATGGACATCGATGGGAAAACATCTGGCTCGACAGAATCTTTTTGTCAACTTGTGCCATGGGAATTTCCGTGCGCCGTTTCTGCTCCCATCATCTGGCTGTCCACCCTAAATCAGGCATCGTCAGGCAAAGCGCCATAGATCTTCGTAAGGAACATTCTATTTGATGGGCCAACATTCATCTTATTTATTTCATCTTTTAGTGTTTAATCAATGCCAGGAAGTCCTTGTTGAGGCAACTCATTGCCCCCACCGGCTATGAAGACGGTATCTTACTTGCATCTGCATCAAGTGTTCACCATGGGGTGTCATTAATAAAGTTCCATCTTAGTCTCACCTCGCATCAGACCCGATGGATCAGGGGTGAGCAACTATTTTTCCAGGGGGGCCACGGAAGAGCTCATTAAAAATGAGAGAGAAAATGATAGACTTTACTGCGCAGCCCCATTCTTCTTATCAATAAAGCTCATGTAGGCTTTGCGCCATCAAGAATATAATATTTTATATACAGACTTTACAGAGTTTGGGGTTTAGCAGAAGCATAACAGGTCATTTGTTGCATAACCTTTCGTGGTAATTCACGAGACAGAACAGGTTTAAGTGATTTTCATACATGGCTAGTTGTTGATTTGCCTTCGTTGCCATTATTTACAGTGTGGCCCTGAGGCAGAGTGGCCCCCTACAAAGGCCGTGTCAACCATTACTATGATTTATAGCCTCTGCCCACAAAACAACCAATCCAATACACATGGATATGCGCACACATGACACCGTCCCCTATAAATCATACTCACACTTTCGTGTGCTGCTCCTTTTACCGTAGCCACGGAAGCTGTCCTCATTTGTGAATATCACTCCACTTACGTTTCGCTGGGAGGTGTTTGAATGACTTTGCAAAGAGTCTGAAGGACCCGACTCAGAAACAGTATCCACTAATGTGAGGGAGGAACGTTATCACCATGGATTTGTCTCTCTCGGTCTTTGGCGATCTTTCCTGTCCGAATCATCGCTTCGCTCTTTGTGCATTTCCTGTCTGTTTCTGTCTGCTGCAAACGAATTGGATTGCATTTCCATCCCAGATTTCCTGTGTCATCAGCCTTACTTAAAGCTCTCTGTGCAACGAATGGCTTTCACATTTTCATACAGTGACTGTGCTTGTATGTAGAGCTTCGGGGTCAGTTTGAGGCTCAAGCACTTTGGGTACAACCAAGTTAGAGTTATATCTGTCTGAGAGCAGGGGACGACTCTCGCAGTGATACCATACAATTTCCACGTTTTCAACCTTCGGGCAGAAAACTAAACTCAGACTTCGATTGATCGACAGCGTGTTAGTACGTCTTCATCAAATTCGGCCTGATCCGCTGATCCGTTTTCATGTTCTGGAGATGTCTGGTTTCAGTTAGTTGACACAGTAAATCAATTGTCTCTCATGTAAAGAGACTTTACGATGTAGTGTAGGGTGAAGGAGCCTCTTCCCCCTGGGTCACATCCGCCCATATACTATGACTTTCTCTGATCTCTGCATTTAAGAACCCATCGTACTAACTCCACGAGCTGCACCATGCCTTTGTTATTAGATAATATGGACGCAATGTCCCTCAACGATACCCCAAGTATGACAGCATAAATTGCCTCCGTGGTGCCGCGGTTGTTGTGCGTCGGAAACTGTATATGCCAAGGATAGAAGATGAGATTATGTTTTTGGCATTTATTAAACACTAGATGCATTTCTCTGGGACATTGTTTTGACCTCTGTTGATACCCTGTGTCTGTATCTGTGTCTGTATCTGTGTCTGTGTCTGCATTCCTGGAAAGCCTTTACACAACACTGACCAAAGCATTTTTTCCATCAGCCTTTATAAATACTGCGTCCTCCGAGTTGAAATTCCTGATGAAAATTGTATCCTTTGGTGCGCTCGACCGGACCCTATACTGTTTCTATTTATACAGCCACCGTAGACCAGCCGGAGTTTAAATATAGATGCTGAGTCTGGATTCTCTTCCTCATCTAAAATGCATGAATAATTGAGAGGGAGAGGAGATGAGGTGGGATTCTTTCAAGAGATGGATGGTCCGGACATAGATTTCCCACCAGCATTACCGGTTTGCTGAATGAAGTTGTGGTGCACTTTGCCCAAGCAAGGGCCACGAGGTCATGTGAAGTTTGCCCCCTGAATGGCGTCTTTCAGATTGTTCTGTGACCTGAAGATACAGCAAGTCTCAGGGGGGCTCAAAATGGAAATCCTTCTTTAAACAGATGGATGGACATGAAATGTCGCTGGTCGTTTGAATCTGATTCCCTTCACCCACATGTTATGTCCAATGTTAAAGGTGTGGTGTGTACGATTTTGTGACCTCACCCTCACCCTTCTGAGCATGAAGGAGAACCTATGGTAGCCCTCGGTTGTCATTAAAACACAAAAGATGTTTCGTATGTCCACTTTGGGCTACTGTAAAAAAAACATGGCGGCCCCCGTAGTGCAGACCCGCTCCTCCTGTAAATATACATTAATGGGCTCAATAAAGGGTAATGGAGAAAAAACCAAACATTTGAAATATGTCAAAGTCATGAAAATGTCAGTATGTCATTGTTTTAAAGTGTTTTTTAGAAGTGACAGAAATGACCAAACTCTTACACACTTCATGTACTCATGAAAACATTTTTAACATTATTATGATTTTATAGTCCATTTCTGATAATAGACCCCTTTTACCTTATTTCTTCCCGCTACACAACTGCTGAATGATGAGGATGTTCATTTTGCTGGTTACGAAATCATAATCACGATCACAAGACCTGCTAAATATACATAGATAAACCAGTACGTCTTCTTTCTCCCCTCATTGAGACGGCGATTTCCATGTACCTCTGTGAATGCAAAAGGAGACCTGACCATGTAGAAACAACAGATACATCTGATCAACAATCGATATCAAGTAGAGGTAGATGAGGATGACGCAGGTGTTAATGTGTGCACATGTTGGACGAGCGGCTTTAACCCCCTCCTGTAAATGCAAAAATCGATTTGGATTCGATGCGGGCGAAAGTTGAAGGAGTGCGGTGTTGTCGGGTGTGGAGAATTCAGCTGAGCCACTGCAAATGTGCCTGAGGTAGTTACAAGCTATCATGCTGGGGAAATATAGAAGACACAGTCTCCTCCCGTCTCCATGGAAACCCCATCTCTCTCACAGGCAGAGAGGCAGAGCCCCTCTACATTCACAGTCGGCGTTGTGAATTATTCCACGTTATTTGTCGTTCACAAATGTAACTCGCAGTGGGCCACCGACGACAACGTCTTGACGAAGACGAGACGTTTTTGCCGACGGCCGTTGGTCGTCACACAATCGCAGGCGTGGAGCGAACGTTCGCTTCACGCCTGCAGCGGACGGCGGTGTCCGGCTGGTTTTTTCAGGAGCGTAATTAGGAGTACAGGAGGTTGAAAGCAGGGTGAGCCATGAAGATGGAACGAATCAGGCGGCGCCAGGAGGAAGGTGGAAGGGTGGGGAGGGAAAGACAGAGGGGGAGACTGTCAGACTTGCTTTTCACAAGCAGGTCCTCGTAGCCACCTCCTGTCGAGCTTCGAGGGGGTTGTCATGGTGACAGTGGCTGGCAGTTGAGCTTGGGAGACTGTTGCATAGTTATCCTTGTCACCTCGGATGTGGCTCAGGGGATGGCGGGAAAGCGAGTCGACTAATTGGAAAACCTTTCGTGCTCGGGCACAACACCCGGACTTCCTCGCCGGAAACCTTTCGGCCAAAACCTTGCGGGTGCGCGCCCGTCAACGGCTACGTATATATTGTCCGTCATTTCAGAAGTAGGTCGAGTGTGCTTCCCTCGGTGGGAGCTGGCAGCGTTATCAGACAATGGTGTTAGGACCCAAGCGGCAAACCTCTGATGGAGATCAGATGAAGACTATAAGGAATTGGAAAAACCTGCAGCTCACAGTGTGACAGCAGGAGGCTCCCAAGTTCAAATGGCCACATTCAGAGGTGAATCAAACGTGTTTAAAGTCCGATCGAATCGTTTTGTAATTCGCTTATCGACATTGGTGCGTAATTAAGGGTGTGGCCTCTTGAGTGACACCGGGGCATCATGGGCCCAACCACAGCTTTGTCCGTGTCACACCTCTTTGCCCATTTCCAGATGAACCGGGAACTGGGAGGAGTTATGTATCGGCAATATTGCAACGAGTGACTCTATGGTCCACTGCCAAACCACTGCGGCGTTTCTGTCGCTCCTGCCGTTGCTAATGAGAAAGGTGCGAGTCCTCTACTGTCACATGGGGAAACCAGCTGACATCAGAGGACACTGAGCCTATAGCTGCACGTGTCCATGCCTCGAAAGCAAGTATATCTTTTACAGCCTCAGTCCATTGTCAACTGGACACAAATCATTTCAGAAACAAATCAATAGTAAACATGGACTCAAAACAATGATTATCACGCTTCTCTAATACACATATATTATATGAAGGAAGAATATCTATTTAAATCTGAAAATAAGTGAAAATGAATTGACTAATATGTGATTTCTGAAGGTTTCATTTGAAAAAACAAAGGGAATTTATTGCATCTTGCCACTTGATTAAATTATTTTCTTTAATACCTGGTCACCATACTCTCTTAATGTCATTATGGGATGTGTCGAAAGTGGCACAATAGCTGGCTCGGGCCAAAAAAAAAAAAAAATTTAGGAAATACAAAATGTAAAAGAAAACATTCCATCCCCTCCTGTCAGCGCTGTAGTGGCAGCTATGAGCTCACAGTACAGGAACGAGCACCGTCTGAGTATGGCTGTAAGCGGAGTGGAGGGGACAGCGCTGGGAGAACATACCAGCCAATCAGATACAGTAACAGAGTGAGCACCAAGCAGAAGGAACAAGTTTCCCTTGTAGGGAAACCTCAGGAGATGTGAATTTGTTCTGGTGTTTATTTAGTTCAAGCGAATGAGATAAACAGAGGGCCCATTCTCTCCTCTGTATTAATAGATATTCTTCTATAAGTAACTCAAAGGAGAAGGTCACAGTCAAAGATACAGGGCTGTGTCTATTTTGGGCTGTTTTCCCCTCAAAAAAAACACGTCCTCACTATACTTTCAAAAGGCCTCATGAGAAGCGGAGTCACCTTGGCCTATAAAAGCTGTGGATTGTACATTGTATTGTGTCTGCTGAGCCACATGTGTGCTGTGCCACATCCAGTGTGATCCGCCTTTGTTTCGAGCGTGATTTCCTGTCAGTCCGTCTTTCTCTGCTCATCTCCGACAAATGTATGTTCATTTTTCCACCCGGATGAAAATATCTCCATCCTTCCGTCGCTTCGTCCTTTTTGTTGGCCACAAATGAGCCTCAGCCATGAGCGAGTCCCAGGGGCGACATCCAGATTCCAGAGGTTTTCAGACGCTCGAGGTAGAAGAAAACATGACCATGTTTAATGATATTTTCATGAATCGATGGGAGTAGCTGTGAGACACTTGTGTTGCTCTGTCAACTTATTAACACGTCTAAAAATAGCCTGCACAGAGTCACTGCAGAACACACCTCCACTCTCTGTTTGATAGAATCCTGAAATGGTTTAAATATTATAAATAAAATACCATATCATTCCATGTCTTATTTTTTATAGATATAGATATTAAAGGTCCATGATGTAACATTTAGGTGAGATTACTTTATTCATTTTCTAATATATATATATATATATATATATATATATAATTCTTCCCACGAGTATATAATGATCTAGATGTAGGAGAGTCAATGGTGCATAGATTCAGCTGCTACATACAGTTGAAGCGCTACATGACAGGAGAGCACGTTATCATTAAAACCTCCAAAGGTGTGGAGTTTGTCCCTTCTGGGCTTCTGTAAAATCACCGTGGCGCAAGATGGCTGCCTCTTTGGAGCGGACCCGCCCCTGATGTGTAAATAAATGGAATTTATACATTCAGGTGAATAACACCCAACATGAGTGTACATACAGTACCTTATTGGACACTTCAGCCAATTCAGAGAATTGGAGATGATTCCACCTCACTGTGGCGAAGATATTCAACATGTCAGCAATGTGACCTCATCCATCCATCCATCCATCCTTCCTTCCTTCCTTCCATCCATCCATCCGTTTACCCGCTCTCTGTACCGCTAATCCTCTTGAGTTTGATGTCTGGAGACCGATTCAACCTTCTTCCTCTGACACGCTTCTCTGTAAGGTCTCCTTTATCTCAGACTCTTAGTCCTGGCGGTTTAGTCAAATTAGCGCTCCATGAAATCAAACAAGCCTTGAAAGTGAAAGAAATGTAAAGCTGAGGGCAACGGATTGAGTGACTGCGCTATTTATAGAGATGTGGAGAGATCAACACGGCCAGAGACCAATGGGAAATCTGCAGGGTTTTCCTTGTGGAACTTGACCTTATAATCCCAGTTGTACAGGAGCAGCCTTCATTACAGATCCTTTTATAGCATCTCAGCCCTATTAATTCAATACTCTGCCACGGCTGCTATCTCCATGGCCTCACTGGTTTCTTTGCAGCATCTGAAGTTGGTGATTTCTTCTGCATTTTCTTTTTGTAATTCACCTTGTGAACATTAACAGAGACTCGCCCGTTTGGTTGCTGCCCGTCTCCGTAGTGTGATGAACCCGGCTCGCCTGCTTTCAAACATGCACAACAATACTAATGGGCTTAGCTCTTGTTTTAACTCCACCTGCCAAATGGCCTTAGACTTAAAAACCAGCGAGCCTCAGACTAAACTTAATTTTTTTCCATTACCGTTATAAAAGTGGACATACTAAAAATCGATTGTGTTTGAATGACAACTGAAGTCTACCATAGGTTCTCCTGCAGGCTCAGAAGGGTGAGGGTGAGGTGCTGGATACAACATGCAATGTCACCAAATCTTACACACTGCACGTTTAAATAAAAAAAAATAAAAAAACCTTTATCTGCTTGGGAGAACATTGATTTAATTCAATTTGATTTCATCTTAATTTCTGTCCTTTTATTCTGCTTCACTGTGGTTTTTATTTATTTGTTGATTCGTGTTGTTATTTTACTCATGCTCATGTTTTAGGTCTTCTAACCTGTTTTATTCACATTTATTTGTATTGTATCCTGCGTGGGTGCTGTGTCATATCCTTCTCCAGCGCAGCACCTTGGACCTATATGCATAGTCGCCTTAAAGTGCTTTATGATGAAGTTGGATTAGATCGGATTGGATTTCTTTCAGCATCGTAATTTCCCATTCTTGACAGCGCTGCTCACTCTTTGCCACCTTCACTCCACCCGCTTCTCCCTCCCCTCCGGTTCCGACACTCTGCTCTTGAAGTGTGATTCAAATAGATTTTCACCAGAGGAGGAGGAGGAGGAGGAGGAGAGGAAAATGGAGGGAAGAAAAGAGACATAGGGTCATTATTCATGTCTGCCGTGATGCTATGGAAACAGAGTCCTGCTGCTCTGATTGGTCGTAGATAAGGTTGCCTCTTAAGCCATCACTTTTACTCCAGGGAGTGGCTTCCAAATTATTAGGCCGTTGTCAAGGCCCACGCCGTCACTTACCTCCCGTTGCCCTATTTTTCCCCTTCACTCCATTTCCTGAGGGTGATTTATCGAGAGAAACCCGCATCATGTGCTCTGCTCTGTTTGTTTAGACAAGTGACTGTGTGTTCACCCAGTACATCCAGTCCGTGGCTGAGCAAATGAACTCACACTGGGAAAAAAAAAATAATAATAATTTGATCATTTGTCCTGTGAGTGTCTCATCGCTGCACTGTCTCGCGATATGAGGCTGAGCTGCACTTTTCTGAGGTGAATTCATCAAACTTTTCTATGATTGATTTCCACATATAACATACAAAACTCGTTTGTGTGGGCTGCTGCCAAAACGGGCTGCGTTCCAGATCCAGCCTCCTACTCATCCTCTGAATTGTGCTGTTTGCTCGTGTGTCAGGATTTTCAGGGTGATTCAGTGTGAAGGTAATGAGCGCAGAGTATAAATTGATGAAGAGATATTTAGATGTATGATATCCAATGTATCTACATGATCACCCCCCCCCACACACACACACACAAAGTATGATGAGTAATTTCACCGATTCAATCAACTATTCAATCATTTTGCTTTTCGCTACCGGTCATAGCTAAACCATTGCAATACCTTTAGCTCATGGGCTAAATGAGACACTCCTAGTTAGCAAGTGGCTTTAGATGGTCTGTATTTACTCAGCGCTTTATCAAG
>JAFBJT010024971.1:29367-40392 GCA_016785325.1 Chascanopsetta lugubris | reverse complement strand
AGTGGCTTCCAAATTATTAGGCCGTTGTCAAGGCCCACGCCGTCACTTACCTCCCGTTGCCCTATTTTTCCCCTTCACTCCATTTCCTGAGGGTGATTTATCGAGAGAAACCCGCATCATGTGCTCTGCTCTGTTTGTTTAGACAAGTGACTGTGTGTTCACCCAGTACATCCAGTCCGTGGCTGAGCAAATGAACTCACACTGGGAAAAAAAAATAATAATAATTTGATCATTTGTCCTGTGAGTGTCTCATCGCTGCACTGTCTCGCGATATGAGGCTGAGCTGCACTTTTCTGGGGTGAATTCATCAAACTTTTCTATGATTGATTTCCACATATAACATACAAAACTCGTTTGTGTGGGCTGCTGCCAAAACGGGCTGCGTTCCAGATCCAGCCTCCTACTCATCCTCTGAATTGTGCTGTTTGCTCGTGTGTCAGGATTTTCAGGGTGATTCAGTGTGAAGGTAATGAGCGCAGAGTATAAGTTGATGAAGAGATATTTAGATGTATGATATCCAATGTATCTACATGATCACCCCCCCCCACACACACACACACAAAGTATGATGAGTAATTTCACCGATTCAATCAACTATTCAATCATTTTGCTTTTCGCTACCGGTCATAGCTAAACCATTGCAATACCTTTAGCTCATGGGCTAAATGAGACACTCCTAGTTAGCAAGTGGCTTTAGATGGTCTGTATTTACTCAACGCTTTATCAAGTCTTTACAGCACAGTTTTCATTCACCCAGTCACTCGAACTTCTAGCATCTATTTGCAGCACTTTGTGTCTAAGAGTACGTAGGACAATGTGGGGTTCAGTGTCTTGCCCAAGGACACCTCAGCATACGGAATCGTGGGAGGCAGGAACGGAACCCCGTTTGTTTGTCTTTTATTGCCACCTGGAGCCAAAGCTCATTTCAAACGATGGCCTCAGAAACCGAGTGGTCGTGGTTTTCAGTCGGAGCTGATAAACCGTACGTAAAGCACAGATCTGAGCCAGCGACCGAACTGCCCGGATGATGTGCGGGTAGGAATGAAAGGCAACCTGTAATAATGAGAACGTTAATGACGATTTAATTTCTTTGTGCCTGTCTGGACACCCAATGGACACCTTACATGAACATAAAAACAGTAAGATCAGGAGTAAGAAAGACCCAAGAGTACGCCACCATTTCAAATATGTAAATAGGAAATGCTTATTTAAATGAAGACTAGCTCTTATTTGGGTCAGACGTGTCTCTGAAAATACACAACTGTTTGCCCATGCTAAGTGAGCACAGCGGTAAAATCCTAAGAGCTGTTTTTTTTACTGAAGTATATTTCCTGTGTATCATAGATGGGTGATGGGATGTTAGAGATGAAGGGGTAGTGCACTGATTTACCCTCTGGTATCTGGCTTTGAGGTTTAGGAGATGTCACTTCAACTGATCAAACAAGTTCAAAAATAATAATAATTTCTAAGCAAATGCAGGGATGTGTGTGTGCATGTGTGTGTGTGTGTGTGTGTGTGTGTGTGTGTGTGTGTGTGGATTCTGCTCTCCCAGCATGTGCCTGCTACATGAAGTGTATTTTTAACGCTTTTACCCGAGAGGGATGTGAGCGAGGTGCAGTGACAGCCCCAGTCTCCCAAAATCCAAAAGACAAATGTGTGAGATATCACGAGGATGAAGTTCCTGGATCCTGTGATCGGAGACTTAAGGTGCTTTCACCGCGGTAGAAACTGCTCGTTAATCCGTAGCGAGGTCAGCGCTGTGTGAAAACAGAGGGTTGGCTCATTGTCTGAGCAGCCTCATGCTTATTTCAGTTATTTGCCAGTTTGAGGGTTCAGTGTGTGATCACATCTATAGGGCCTCCGCAAAGCAGACATGTTTGGTTCTAATTGAATTGCCGTGAATTTCCAAATGACTATTTCCTTAAGCACCACCAGAAGTTCATGTTTATGGTTTTAATGTGGTGCCCCCCCGCCTTAGACGGAATTGTCATCATCATGACCCGCTAATTTATTAAACGTCATACCTGTTGATAATCGAATGGGTGTGATGCCCAACAATAATTATTGCTATGAAAATGCTCTATGTCAACAGCTCGACTTCAACTGTGTGAATTTCATGAAGATTTCCTTTTAAAATTCTTTATCAGCCCTCATTTTTACTGATTTCAAACAGCACTCTCCACTTAAAACCACTCACTGATGTGGATGCGTCTGAGAAGTGGGTCCTGAATAAATAAGTGGTTGAATTCTGTCCAATCCATTAGCTTTCAGCCAATCCCACACTTTGCCAACCATTTATCAAAGGTTTGTTTGGTCCGTTGGGTAATTGGAATTTACTTACAGTCGTGCTGTGATCAAAACCGTGGGCTTGTATTTGTTACACTTGGTATAGGGTCTTTTTTGTCTCATTTGATTCATTTGACCAGACCTTTTAATTGACAAAATGTATGTTTTTCTTCCTTTCAGATCTTGGCCATCATTTCCATCCTCTTCATTGTGCTTTCAACCATCGCCTTGTCTCTGAACACCCTTCCAGAACTGCAGGACACAGATGAGTTTGGTCAGTCCACAGACAACCCACAACTGGCGCACGTGGAAGCCGTGTGTATTGCCTGGTTTACCATGGAATACCTACTCCGTTTCCTCTCCTCCCCCAACAAGTGGAAGTTCTTTAAGGGTCCTTTAAATGTCATTGACCTTCTGGCCATCCTGCCATACTATGTCACTATTTTCCTGACAGAATCCAACAAGAGTGTGCTGCAGTTTCAGAACGTGCGCCGCGTGGTCCAAATTTTTCGGATCATGCGTATCCTTCGAATTCTGAAGCTGGCGCGTCACTCCACAGGTCTGCAGTCCCTGGGCTTCACCCTGAGGAGGAGTTACAATGAACTGGGTCTGCTTATCCTCTTCCTGGCCATGGGTATCATGATCTTCTCCAGCCTGGTGTTTTTCGCTGAAAAGGATGAGGAGGACACAAAGTTTAAAAGTATCCCAGCATCCTTCTGGTGGGCTACAATTACTATGACCACAGTTGGCTATGGAGATATATACCCAAAAACTCTCCTGGGAAAGATTGTGGGGGGGTTGTGCTGTATCGCTGGAGTACTGGTGATTGCCCTGCCCATTCCCATTATTGTAAATAACTTCTCTGAATTCTATAAGGAACAGAAGAGGCAGGAAAAAGCACTTAAACGCAGAGAGGCCCTGGAGAGGGCAAAGAGAAACGGCAGCATTGTCTCCATGAACTTAAAAGAGGCATTTGCTCGCAGTGCAGAACTGATGGATGTGGTGATCGAGAAAAGTGAGAGGCCTCATGACAACCACCTCTCTCCGAGCCGCTGGAAATGGACGCCCAAGAAGGCCACGTCAGAGACCAGCTCAAATCGTTCCTTCAACGCCCAAGAGTTGGGTTCTCCCAACAAAGCCCGAGCTACCAGTCCCCAGAGGCTGAACGTGCAGAAGCTCGAGGAGATGTACAACCAGATGGCAAAGACGCAGTCACAACCCAACCTCAACTCCAAAGACAGAGGCACCAGAGTCAACAAGCAGAGGGATGAGATAGAGCTGGGAGCCATTCCAGATCATGGGCCGCCAGTGCTGGGAGCCAGAACGGGAGTAGGAGACATGAAAAGCCTGTCTAGCATTGACAGCTACATCAGTTGCGCGACAGACTTCCAAGAGAATCCACGTTTCCTTCATAGTCCAGTGGTGGAGCTCAGTCTTCAGGAAAGTAATCGACACAGTCCGGCCATAGCGTTGTCCCAGTATGCTAACGTAAAAACAGGCCCGCAAACCGGCCGGGAGCGCGAGCCCATGCTGACTCCCGTGTCCGTCACGATACCATCATGCTCAGACAATGCAAGGAAATTCTTCTTCTCCGGAAGGTCCTCGAAAACCCTCATCTCAAAAGGAGGCTGCCACAGCGACGGAGAGTCCGTGCGCTCACCACTCTCGGACAGCTCAGTCCTGTCAGACCACTCCCTGTTGAGTCCCGAGGCTTCTATTTACACCACTGCCAGCAGCAGGACCCCGCCCAAGTCCCCAGAGAGCGCTGCCCTGGCGCCAACTGTGTTCACCTTCCACGACTCCTCCATCAGCAAGTACATCGACGCCGACACCGACGAAGACGAGCACCTCCGCGACATCTCCGACGCCAGTCCCTCCGAGTGTCTCTTGGCAGGATCGAGCCCAAAACGCAGCATCAACATCAATTACCAGAGGGGCACCAACCACTTAGAGGCAGCTCAGAAACTGCTGGGCCAAAATTGCTTGTTCCCCCTGGAAGGGATTCGAGGTGTAGCTCATGAGAACCACATAGGACATGAAATGGCACACAGACCAAAGGTTGAGAGAGGGCGTCCAAACACACTGGATAAAGGCCTCTGAGGTACAAGGGGAATGGAAAGCGGGCGGAGGCTGGGGTTCGAGTGTGCGATAAACACGACAGACAGACTGAAGACACTCCAAACGCCGGAGAAAATGAAAGGAGGAGGAACGAGGGTCTCGGTGATGCCGTCCGCGAACATGTGTGGTAAATACTCTGGGAGAAAAAAAACAAAGCCCCTCTAAATTTGAGAATGTCACTGCCCCGTCTTCAGTTCATTCCTAACAGCTGCAATCCACACCCACAAAATACGGTCCCTGTGGAATCGGGGGGGGGCAGTCGCAGAAATCTCCTTTTGTTCGGTCGATTACAGCGTAACCCATTTCAACGGCAGCCGGCGTTGAACTCAATATTCTCTCGAAAATAACAATCAGCTGCCCAGTGTCCCGTCACGGTTGACTCTGTAGTCCTGGAGATAACAGAGGAGGACCTAGAAGCCTATAAGCTACTTTCCTTGTGCCCCCCATACCCAAACCTGGCCTTAGTCATTTGCATTTGAGAGGGTATCTCTGTGCACATGGGTGAGTGTGTGAGTGTGTGGATACACATTCATGCTTTCACACTCTCGAGATTGTCTTACCTTATTTATTTTTATATGCAGTGGATAGAACAGATGTCCTTCTAGAAGTGTCTGTCATGACCATTTGTGAAGAGTAAAGGTGAATACAGACTCCGCGAGAACAGAGAAATGGGTTCTAACTCCCGGGGCTGCAAGAACACGATGACATCATTCTGTTCTGGCAGCCCTGGTTGGGGGGAGTTCTCGCTGCTTGTTCTTGAGGCATCATCCGGGCACAACTTTTTTCTTGCATGGTGCCTGGCAACTGGATTTTGAAAGTCCGGACTCTTAATTTCTCATGAAGTGTGAAATGTCCTTTGTTCAGATTTCCCTGTTCTCGTGGAGAGTGTCTTCACCTCACTCCTCTATAAGGATCGGTGTCTGCAGTTCGTCAGAGGCTTCAGCTCATCCATTATAATGTGTGACACAGTTTGTTGCTGTCCCCTATGTTATCATGTCATAGTGAGATCAGATCATCTGCTTTCAAACCCCGGTGGGTGGATACTGTTCTTTGCATCCCGGTGTCATTCTTAAGAACAATAGTGGTGAACCAAGATTTGTAACACTTATAATCCTGATAGCAGCATATAGAGCCCACTTACAGGGAGCATGCATGCAGCCAATCAGTCATCAGGCAAAGACAAAAAAAAAGAAAAAGCTGCTTGTACTCTATACTTTAAAGACACAACTCGACTCCGAGAAATTCTTCTACTCTGTCATTTAGTTAAAGCTTTCATGTTAAACATTTCCTACCAGATGCTCAGCATGCATTGGCCCTCCTTTGGCTGTCATAAAAGCCAAAAAGGTCTCGCACGCGCGCACACACACACACACACACACACACACACACACACACACACACACACACACACACACACACACACACACACAGAAGAAGGGGTAGAGAGAGAGAGAGAGAGAGAGCTGGGATCAAACGAAACACTCTGAATTCAGCAGGTTACCTTTAATGTAAATCAGCTACAATGCTTGAGCTGATGAAACACGTGCATGAGCACAAACTCACACCCACAACAGATCCATGCAGCTGTGGAGGACGATATTGGGGGGATACATAGAGATACTTAGTTTCCATGGTGACGGCAGCTGTCCTTAAAGGCTGGCAGCATTTTACAATCGGATGTGAAACGGCCTGATTTCATTGAACGCACACTTGCCCATACGTACATACAGCAAGTGTGAGATGACATGCGTGATATGACATGTAACATGTAGTGGCCTGTCAGCAGAGCCACTCCCCGTTCCACGGTATGATGTGAAGACCTCGCGCTGCGCTGTGCTCATCTTTAATTGTCATAACAAGCCTACAATGCAAACTGATTTCAATTTCTTGACGGGTGCGAACCAACAATGCGTTGCTCTTTCATCCCGGCGCGTTATCACCCGGCAAAGAGAAAAGGTCTTACGCAAGGCGCCGGTGTCAATCAGCGGAATTGTACCGACGACCGAGAATGTCTCACTTGCCGCTCGAATCAAAGAATGTCTGTGCTCACGGAACAAAATGTTTCAACTCCCGGGAACGTCACAATAAATCACGTGAAGACACAATGGAAACACAGGCAGAGAGGTGAAAAGATTTCAGTGCTGGTGTTTTGTGGGGGATTGACATGGATCGACGTGCACTTCGTGCGTGAAGGTCTTGCCGATATTTTCACATTTGCGACTGCAGTGCATCTTTGTAAATTAATGTCATGCCTGTTAAAGTCTTGGAGAGAATTTATCCTCTGGAGAAAAGCGTCACTGCCAATGAAATCGATTTTCAGACCAAAACTGAGCAAAGTGAAGTCGAGTAAAAAAAAAGTAAAATCTCTCTGAGCCCCGTCTTGAGACAAATAGAACGGAGTGTATTTGTTAAAGGGAGTCGCTCAGCCGTTGTAAATGGAGGTGGCGATGAGGTTTGCTCCGAGTCAACAGGGGAGGGCTGACATCTTCTTTTTGTGCTGGAGGGGAAAGATTTTATTTCCTGTTTTTAATCAGACTTGAACCATTTCATATCGCTCCCCCGTAGTGAGTAGAGCTGGGCCGTGCAAGGAATAGCAAGGACTGAGGCAGAGGGACCAGTGGGTGAGTGTGTGTGTGTGTGTGTGTGTGTGTGTGAGAGACTGCTGTAAAGCTGGGGGCATTGGAAAAGTGAGGCTGCCACTCAGTGGACAGGAATGTGTTCATGTCTGAAGTGTTTTCCCACATGAATGGCGACACGTCGGGGGAATCGCCCTTTTCTTTTGGTCGGAGTAGAGACACGGAGCTCCCACGGTAACATGCAGAATTTATGACCAGGTGACGTGTCATCATCGGAGTGATGAAGATCAGTCTGACACACATTCAATTCTTCAGCTGTGAAGAAAGAGATGGGAGGGGCATCACACTAAACTCATTCTTGAATAGTTAGTCATGGATGGACGGTTTGAAATACTTTTGCCAGGCAGCAGCATAGTGACTTTGATTTTATATTCTTGTGAAATTGCGAATAAAATCAAATTGAGACATGAGGATCAAAGTTCACATTCTAGTAATATTAATGTATAATGAGATTAACGGAATTTGTTGCCATTATAATCTGCGATTACTGATGTCACTAAATCCTGCATGCTTACCCTTGGAGTCTCTCTTAATGAAGTGCTGATTGGTTACGTTCGCATTCAAAAGCACTTTCCTCAGTGACAATGGCTTTGGGAGGGGCATCAATTTTCTCTATATTCCTTAAAGGTGCAGTGTGTAATATTTCGGTCATTTTTGTCACTTCGAAAAATATCATAAAACAATCACATTTTCATGAATTTATAATCACCCAAATGTTTTCCTTTTTCTCCGTCACCCTTAAATGAGCCCATGAATGTATATTTACATGAGGAGCGGATCCTCTCTACGGGGGCCGCCACCTTTTTACAGTAGCCCGGAGCGGACATGCCCAACATCTGTTGAGTTTGAATGACGACCGAGGTCGACCATCGCTTCATGTCACCAAATCGTACACACCGCACCTTGAAGGTGAGCTTTGCACATGAATCTGAAACTGGTGAAAAGTCAAGGTCAGTGCTTACCAAACACTTACAAATCTGGAACCGGCTCACACCAGAACGAAAAAGGTGACGTCAGGATGTCAATTTAAGTTGAAGTCCCCCGAATTCACTAAAGCGCCTCTGCTCTGAGGAACAGTGAGGTCGCACATCCTGTCCTGCAGCAGCACATGAGCGTCTGTCCCAGTGTTTCGGTTTTTCTAAATGTCTGTGGTAAGGGACCATTTTACAAAATGAAGACAATCAGTAGTTCACGAATATGCAGCATGCACTCGCGTAAAGACGAGAGACTAACTATGGGCAAACTTGCATCCTTGTGCATACACACACACACACACACACATACACACACACACACACACACACACACACACGTGTTGAAATCCTGACACCAGTATTGATACTCCTAAGCTTTTAATATAAGAATCATCACACATGACATTGTGATTTGATACAAGACTATGATACTGTGACATGATAACACCATTAAACAAAGCAAAGCAATTATTTTTTACAAGTCATTTCCGGGGTTTGGTTTCTTGTTTGGGCACTCAACTCGCCTCCATTTCTGCGGGAGACTTTCCGATCTCCCAAAATCCAATAGTGTTGAACAGCTTTCAATTTCACCGCGATCCCAATGGAGGAATTCTTACACCAATCAAAGGACTAAACCATCAGGTTTTATGAAGAAACACAATCGACCGACTGGTTTTTAATCTCTCATTTATTCGTATAATTGACGATGAAGAGCACAGTTTCTCACTGCAAGACTCCCAAGTGTATTGTGAATGCATTTTGCTGAAATCTGAAAAAACATTTGGTTGTGATGCTAGCTGCTTTTACTGTAAAGAGTTTCAAGTCTTTCCCATTTTTGTTAGAACCCCATAGGGCCCTTTTCAGGGACACGTGATAGTTTCCAAAACCCAGTGAGAACCACTGCTTTAGCAAGTAGCCTAACTCCACACACTCGGAATCTAACACTGTATAACAGGGTTGGGGTCGATTCAAGATGCCTTGATTATGTATAAAAAGTCACACATCACATGTGGCAGTATAACATGAACCAGTATTAGAGCATGAGACAATTTAAGCCTATAGTACAATTTAAAAATACATATATTTTTTTTACATTTAAAGCTCTCAGTGGAATTGACCCCAACCTTGCCTAAGCCATCTGTCTTTGTAAAGTACACTGTTTCCAGGGAATTGAAAAAAAAAAAAAATAAGAAGATATTTGAATGACTTTAGCCAGCTCTTATACAATGTTGTTTGTAGGTCCCGAGGCTGTCTGTTTTGTAAAACAAAAAAGAGTACATTTTTACCTGTTGACTTTCTATGCTGTTGTTTCTGTATAAATGTTCTATTGTTCAGTGCATGTTGTAACTTTGGCGTTGTAACTGGTTGTGATTCACACAGAGCCAGAGCCTTGTCATGTAAGAGAAAAACAAACGTGTCTCAATGTCCCAAGCTATTTCTATTTCTTAAGAGAAGCAACATTTCCCTTTGATGACTCAAGACAAAATAAAACAGATCACTTTACATTTTGAGCCGGAATTTGTTGTCTCTCATTTGAACTGTTTTTTCGAAAACCGAGGTCGTGCGCGAACATGCGGCATGAAATTATTAAAAGGTGCAGTACGTAAAGTGCTGATGAGATATCTTTCAATCCGAGGAAAAAAATGCGAATATTTTTAGAATGGCATATTAACCTAAATGTACTACTTGTAATACTTGTTGGTACTGGCCTCAAGGAAATCCACAAAGACATGGTCCCACATGTGAGATCTCTCGTAAACAACAACAGTCAAGAGTTTATTTCAAGCAGGCAGTGCACTGGAGATGACCTATATTTGGAAAAGCCCAAATCAGTGACCATAGATGGGATGTGACCTTCTGCAGAGTGAGAGCAAAAGCTTCAACATCCCACGTGAATCGGCGCTGAAGGAGACGAGAAGAAGAAGTCCACCGTTACGTCAAAAAACCATATAAGGAACAATCTCTCTCCCATCATCGCTTCTATTTAAGGCCGAGAACTTATTGAACCACCCCCTGAGTTCTCCTGCACACTGAGACGATGGGTATTTCGCTGCCACATGCAACACACACCTCTGGCTCTCACTAAATTCACGCACTGCACCTTTAAATTATATCCATAACGAAGAAATCAGACCTTTAATGCAAATTGTACATGTATGAGGAGTCACACATTGAATGTTGTCAAAGTAATTAAAAGGCGCAGTTTGTAAGATTTCAGTCATTTATGCCTCCTAATCCTACACACTGCACCTTTAAGGGGAAGCCTGTTTATGTGGGATAGGCTCAGAGTGAATCCACTGTTTCTTATGCTCCTGAGAGACAGAGAAACCAACTGGCACATGTGAATATGTACAGGATGGTGGGTTGGACTTAACAGAAGGATGGTGGATGCGAGATGAAGGCGCCGGGGGGGGGGGGGGGGGGGGGGCGCAGAAACCCCCCCGCCCGGCAAGCAGCAAGTCTCCATGCTCCCCTGCATGGAGGGTTTCCCACCACCTGCCACTGGAGAGACCGTTGACTGCAGGGAGAGGGAGAGGAAGGAGTGAGTCAGGGCTCCGGAGAGGCCCCTTTAAACATAAGTGATGAACAAGGTTGCCCTCTAGTGGTGGTTGAGACGACCACCCATGTGAACTATGAGCTTGGGATCTGCATTACTATAGAGTGGATTCTAAAAAAAAATCCATTTTAGGCATCCATGTTCTTGAGATCCTGTTCTTTGATAGATGCTGACCATCATGTAAACAATTGAGACCCTCTTCTTCTTCTTCTTCTTCCCCTCCAAAGGTTTTGTGGAGGTGCAAACATACTTTCTCTTTCATCAGGAACATGGAACAGGAAAAAACATGGTGCTGCAAGAGCAGCAGCAACAGTGAGACATTGACTCTGACATTGAGCAAGTAGACAGTTTTTAGTTCTTGTGTGCTCATCTTAAAAAGGAGTCCTATTCGGGGCGGGGGGCAGCGGGGGGGGGGGGGGGGGTCTGCTTTTTTCCCCCCACCCAGAAAAAAGGG
>JAFBJT010024971.1:0-26239 GCA_016785325.1 Chascanopsetta lugubris | reverse complement strand
GAATTTTTTTCAAACATGTTTTTCCAAAGTGCCACACGTTGCACTGTATAACTAACTGTGTTGTTTGTTAGCTGCTAATGCAACTGCGATTTATTAAACTTAAATGTTTGAACTTGAGCTTACCTGAATACACTGTTCCCACAATACTAAAAATAACTGAGGCCAAATATATACACACCATGAAGGCATGTTTTTTGTAATTTTACAAATTTAAAAACTTACATCTCCTTTCATAACTGCCACATATATTTAAATAAATCTCAATATAAACTATTTATTTTCTTTTATAATTTGCCGTATTATTATTAGTGTATGACACATTTAATATTAAATCAAAGTGTGATAGCACTTACAGATTATCCCTGTATGGATCAATACACTCAATCAATTACAAATTATATCATCAATATTATTCAGATATTTCAATATTCTATATAATCAAAATTATAAGAACATTATTATAGGAAAATATTGTAGATTGAATGGAAATACTCTACTCTACAATTAAATATTACATTTATTTCAGACACGTACGCCTGATCTTAGATTGAATTTTGATTTGCATAGATTTCAGGCCAAATCTAGTAAGTGCAATGCACTCGGGAAATCAGGGGTCGGGTGAATATTTTCAAATAAAACGTCTGTCTAACTTAAGATTTGACATAACTTGGATGTTTCCATCCCCCCTCCTGCAGACAGCTGCGGGATGCTGCGGAGCGAGTGCGAGGATCCAGATTCGGACAAACCCGCCACCAAGCAGCAGAGGACCCGCAGGAAACCGCGCGTCCTCTTCTCTCAGGCGCAGGTGTTCGAGCTGGAGCGACGCTTCAAGCAGCAGCGGTACCTGTCCGCCCCGGAGAGAGAGCACCTGGCCAGCTCCCTCAAGCTCACCTCCACCCAGGTCAAGATCTGGTTCCAGAACCGGCGGTACAAGTGCAAGAGGCAGCGCCAGGACAAGACTCTGGAGATGGCGGGTCACCACCACCACCACCACCCCCACCACCACCACCCACCGCCCCCGCCCAGGAGGGTAGCAGTGCCGGTGCTGGTCCGGGACGGGAGGCCTTGTCTGACCGGATCCCAGAACTATAACACGTCCTACACAGTGGGGGCCCCGAACCCGTACAGCTACAGCTACCCGCCCTACAGCTACAACAGCTCGGTGTACACCAACTCTTACTCCTACTCCAGTTTGCCCGCCCTCCCGCCCACTAACACCACTGCCAACGCCTTCATGAACATGAATTTGGGAAACATTGGCGCACAGACGCAGAGCCAGGGCCCCCAGGGGCCAATGGTCCCACCCTGCCAAGGTACTCTGCAGGGCATACGGGCATGGTAGCGCGCTGTTTGTGCGCAATCGCAGCGTGGACACGCTTCTCTGGCACCGATGAGCAGATTTACGCACATGCATCACATCGCTTGATGCCAGGAGAGTAACGACTGTACAACGAGACCGGCTGCTGGACTGACTGACACGCGCGTTTTCCCTGAGCCACACAACCGTGTAAACCTGTTGTTGAGTGTCTGGTAGTAGGACTGAATGTTGTTATTGAACAAAGACTGTGCGTAAAGTGGCCTGCTGTGATTATTACAGGAAGCAGTGTAGACATTTTCATGCAACCGTGCACTTTTACGCACGGGCCATATTGAATTGCCAGAGTGTAGAATCATCAACATGGACCATATGTGATGCAGCCGTACAGTTACAAGTATTAAGCATTTTCTCTGCGACAGTGTGACATGTGTTTGGCCAGTAGGTTTTGTTAAACTTTCTCTTGAACTATCGATGATGATACAATTAAATGATAAAAGAGACCGATTTGCACTGTGATTTGTGTGTGTGCGTGTGTGTGTTTGTGCGTGTGTTCTTCCAAGTGCATAGAATTTATACCCTAAAAAAATCTGCGTAAAATGCGCATTTTCGTGCGTAATAATGGGCGTCATGGGTTTTACTGATACACCTCGCGAAAGATACGCAGTTATGAACATAAACAGAAATCAAATAAACGAATATAGAATTATTGTAATTTCTCATGCAGTTTTCTCCTCTTATCGAATCGTTTCTCAAGCCAGGGAAACTTTTTTTTTTTTATAGAAATGTTCCTCCTTGTGAGAAAAGCTTGGAATAGACTTTGCTCTGAGACAAGAACCAGAAACAGGGAGAAGTCGGAGACGACCTCATGTCCGGTCAGGATTCACAGACGGACATTAACCAGAAGCAACATCCTCATGCAGGACCCACGGAGCGAAGACACTCCGAGATGTGGATGATAAATATAGCTGGAAAATATTCTCTCGACTGATAAAGACGCTTTAATGCAACATTCCAATGTTTGGAATAAAGAAACAGATCTGTATTTCCCAATAATAATAATCATAATAAACAATAATAATAAAAGATAATGATACAAATAATTCGAGATCTCTATTATAAATAACAATATATTATTCTAATAAATGATCACTGTCACTCCATGGGCACACACACACTCTCTCTCACACACACACACACACACACACACACACACAGTGTAATAATCGGACTCGAACAGACACCTTCACTAACCACGCAGACGCGGTGGGACACAGACACTGCTAATGGAGATGAATGGTGGGGTGAAGCGGCTGGGAGTCTCCTCTGAGTCTCCTCTCCGGCCACTTCCGCCGACTGCTGCGCTGCCGGTGGGTCATACCTGGTGTCAGCTCTAAGTGCTGCGCAGCCACTAGTGTAAATAGAGCTGGCGACAGGACGGCGATGCCTGAGGACGCGCGGCCTGGCCACGGCGGCTCTGACAGGCGCTGCAGCGATCACTATCTCTCCTTCCAAAGATAGCAGCTCGGATCACCGCCGCGCGAGGCGTGGAGTTTCCCTTAAACAACCGAGTCTCCAATGGCAACCTCTCACAAGGGGCTCACACGGGAGCCAGGGCCAAATATAGAAGAAGAAGAAGAAGAAGAAGAAGAAGAAGAAGTGGAAGAGGAGGAGGAAGCAGCAGCACACGGAGGAGCTGGAGGGATGGCACTAATGACCAGGCTGATAACGTGGGAAGGAAATGGAATTGTTGCAAATGACACTGTCACTAAAGATATATTAGGATTTTAAAAATAGACTTTAAATACAAAGTGCAAGGAGTTTTAGACTGACATGTTCTACAAAACTGTCAATTGTAATTTTTTTTTGTGCGAGCATAAACTAAAGTTAGGTATTTTTTGTATGGTGTGCATATTGTATATTGCTTTATATTGGTTCATAAAATAAATACTAGATCATTACTATGGTGGTTTGGGGCACGGGCGTGGTGTGCAGAGGTGTGTGCACTCCGAGGAGGGAACCTGATTCTGGTCTTTACGGCAGGTAAAGGGGAGTTCTAACAAGCGTGTTGCAATAATAAACTCGATCGCTGCTATTACGTCAAATATTGTGCTTCCGCCTGTGCGCCTCGTGTTGTTTTGACACCGTGGAGCTGCGATGTGCTGTGTGACCAACACGGAGATTTTTCTGTTTAGTCAGAGGAAGAGAACAAAACAAGACGGAGGCGGCAGATCATCACATCTGTCAGCACGTCTCCTCTCACACAGACAGGCGTGATGAGTGCGTCATGCGCAGGCTGGTGGAGAGGGGCGGGGGGGGGGGGGGGGGGAGGAGAGAGAGAGAGAGAGAGAGAGAGAGAGAGAGAGAGAGAGAGAGAGAGAGAGAAAGTCTCTTCTTTTTACGCACCAAAATCCTGACCACACGGCGGCGCTACTCTCCTTTCCTGAGGATCAGGGCTGAGAGTGCAGATTTCTGATAGTATTTCTTTGATTTCATTTTGTTTTGATCACAAATTTGATAGTTTCATTGAATGTTTGTCTCCAACGATGATAAAGCACAAAAAGTCATGTGCAGAATAGTTGATGTATATTATATCAAACATTGATATCATGTAGGTAAAGTATAGGCGAGATGAGACGATAATTCCCCTTAAATGGAGACGGTGGGTTGTGGAATATTGAAAAGTTACGTGTTTTGGAACTTTACGCACGAACTTTACGCACGATCAGGGAACTTTACGCATATGGTTTACTTACCTTATTTGTTATATAAGAAATGTGTGGTAAACAAATAGTGTCAGAGACGATTCAAAGAATAATTCACAACAACTGGATCTGCACTGCGTGTCAGTTATATGGAGAACCGTATTCTATACCATAATGCTCTCCAACGAATACTCATCCTGGTTCTTAGCATCAGATGATGAGGTGAACACCCACACTTTACTACACCTTGTCCTCAGCTTAGGCGGCAGGTTGGAGGTGGGCGGGGCAGGGAGGAGGGGCCAGGGCAGAGAAAACAGCCAATCAGGTTTAACCTGTGAGGCTGCAGCTGCTGGGAATATTGGATCAGTCTCTTAATGCAGGCTGGTCATTAGCAGAGCGAACTTTGTTCACCACAATTAAATTGGAACGATTAGAGAGAGAAACATCGGATCGGTGGAGGAGAGAGGGGACTTTCTCTTTATGCCTCCACGCGAATCTCACGTGCGCGCGAGGAATCATCCGTGCTCTTCTTCCAGCCATGACTCGGAGTCTTTCGTACTTTTCCATCAAGGCGATTCTCACCGGACGTGAGTCCCGTGGGACACCGGGCACCGGGAGCACAGAGGAGCCGCAGCGCAACATCTGCGGGGCGCAAAGTGGCGCAAGAGTCCCTGGCGTGTGGGACTGTGACGCAGGAGAGAACCGCAACCTGCCGGGAGGGATTCGACCCGATGTTAGGCTGAGGTGTGAGGGACACCAGCGACCCGAGACCACACAAGAACCTGAGGACACCGCAGGTGAGGAGAGTTCACCTGGGTTTTATTTCAAACACCTGCCTGTTGTTTTGTTGACACGTTTTACTTGTTTATCTTATTATTGTTATTATATATACATTTATTATTTCCATCGTTCGTTATTACTTTTATATTATGTTTGCAGTTAATTATATATACATACAATATATTTTGTGTATTTGCAAGCTCGTTGAATCATTATGGTGACAGTTCATTTGACATATATTCATTATGTTTGCAGTTCGTTATATACACTTTTATATGTGTTGTACTTCTCCGCACATATTCATTACTTTAACTATTATTATGCAAATTTGCATTTGTTGCAAAATGATTCTTTTATCTGATCATTTGGACTCAAACGTTTTAAAGTTTTGTTTAATATTGGAGAACATTTTTGATCAGTGTAAAAATGCTGCACAGTTGTTTTTAATGAGGTAAAGATAGAACATATTTCTTATGGGCTCTTTTCGAAGGGACGCATTATTTATCATCATACATGTTTGCTCATGTGTTCCAGGCGTTAGGCCTCCACGCGGCGTGAGCACGGATACGGGGCAGAATCACGAGGAGGCGGCGCCGGATGATGGCTGTCACCACACCGAGGTGATGGTCAGCTGTTCGTCCGACGAGCCACACTCCACATCCGGCGTCAAGAAGCGCTCCAGGGCGGCCTTCACCCACACTCAGGTCTACGAGCTGGAGCGTCGCTTCAGCGCCCAGCGGTACCTGTCAGGCCCGGAGCGGGCCGACCTGGCCGAGGCTCTGAAACTGACAGAGACCCAGGTGAAGATCTGGTTCCAGAACCGGAGATACAAAACCAAACGGCGGCAGATGGCGGCCTGCGGCTCTCCGAGGAAAGTGGCGGTGAGGGTGCTGGTGAGGGACAGCCAGGACCAGTGTTACCAGCGTGCGAGTGGCGCACACCTCCCAGTGACAGTGGCACTGTACCAGGCCTACCAGTACCAGCAGTACCTGCAGTACTGCTGGAACATGGACAGCATGTCCCGCAGAGGGGTGATGATGCTCTGAGACTCACTGACTGCGTCCCCTGCTCAGTCAGTGGACTGTGCAACACATGGGAGTTCGTGTGCCTTCAAACTGACCAAGACTGTGCAGTTTACGTCCTTGCAAAATATATAACCATGTCCTCTATGGTGGCAGAAATTAACTTGTACGGCTGTTCATTTTTCAACTTTAACCTCAAGATAAGTTACTTCCTCCATCACTGCTGAGGCCGGTCCAGCATCAGACAGAGCAGAGAGGAATCCTCAATAATAACAAATGCATCATCGTGCATCATCAACGTGTGAGAGGTGCGACCAAGACAGTGACATTTTTAGTGGGTCTTTATTCCATCTATGGGTCTTTATGAATCATCATGAGATTCAACACAACACCTTCTGGAAAACACACATTACAAGCTGTTTAAGAACCATATACACATAAGGAGAGTCTGTGTCTGTGCATAAGACAAAAGCTCTGGCTTGTGCATTGAAAATAACTATAATGAACTGTAAGCTCTTGTAAAAGTGTGTGTGTGTGTGTGCGTGTGTGTGTGTGTGTGTGTGGTGTGTGTGTGTGGATCCTCATCAGTGCCTTCCAAAGAAATGCAAACAATGACAAACCGATAAGATGTCATTCTGTTTTAGTAACACAAACTGTGCCAAATACAATTTAGAGGCACATGTATTATTTTAAAGGGAGTGTGTGTGTGTGTGAGAGAGAGAGAGAGAGAGAGAGAGAGAGAGAGAGAGAGAGAGAGAGGGAAAGTGAGAGAAGAAGAAAGGAAGAGGAAGAAGAGAAAGAGAGAGAGATGGAGATGGAGAGAGAGAGAGAGAGAGAGAGAGAGAGAGAGAGAGAGAGAGAGAGAGAGAGTCCTGCATAGGCCTGTGTGTTGCATGACTCATAGAGGGCCAATAGACCATGGAGATGTTGCTCCATGAATCCACGACAGCACACATTAATCATACCTTACAGCAGAGACTGCGCCCCCATCCCATAATACTACGCCCGACAGCCGCAGTCAAAGAGAAAACACAAAGATGATTGTTAAAGCAGGTCAGCGGAGCTTGTGAGGAGATCTTAACTGATTGTTGTGATGCAGCAGAACTGGAGCCTTGCGTTGGGACAGTCTGCCCCGACTGATGAGCCACAGATAACAACAGAGGGAATCAGAATAATGAAATATCCATTGTGTTCTCTTGCCACAAGTTCAGTGATATCACTCCATGTCATCAGGTTTATAGGGCTCATCGACAGCCACGTCTTTGTGCGTGCACAAAATGTTACTGACGATAATATTAAATCTGTAAAGTGGCCGTGACATCAGAGAAATGTGATCTAATACAACCCCTCGTTTATCACAATGATCTTCTTTAGCCCACGGGACAGAATCATCCAGCTCCAAACTGCTGGCACCGACCCAAGCCTCATTTATCTCTCACATCAAAACACCACTTCAAGCTCTCATAAGTGGTTGGCATCATGCTCAACAAGTTTCTTTTTCAGTAGGATGAGAAACAATAACGTTCTGGGCCTGTGAGTGGGCAGGGCACAATTAAGCCGGGTCATTATTTATTATTGTACAACACAGATCAGAGGGGAGACACTTTCGACAAGTGACTTGACGGGAGTGTTTGCCCTTGTCGTCAACCCTGACAAGATGAGGTTTTCCTCTTCTCCTGAAGCCACTCATGTGGCACTGAGGTAAATGTGAACCAAGAGAGACACTGAAAACAAGGGCTGATCACAACCCAGGATCTTCATCGGGTTCAACGTATTGGAAACACCACCTCATCTTCATCTGACTGTCTCATCAGGTCTTTTACAGTAATACAACCAACGACAGATCAGCAGTAAAATGACAAATTCCAAAGTTACGAAATGTGATCATCTAGAATGCAGAAAAAATAAAATGCAAGAACATTTAAAAAATGTATAACATTGAGAAAACAGAACTATAGAAAGGATGTAGTATAAATCTGAAAATGTTGAGTATAGAAAACAAGGATTCTAGAACTGAAGGATACAGATGAAATATGGAATACGTTGATACTGTATTGCAGGGCAGAGTGTAGAAGATGGGAAATGACAAAAGTCTGGAAAAGTCTATATAGAAAGAAAGTTAATGTGTAAAATTGTATACCATAAGCATATTCGATGATATAGGTAATATGTATATATATATATATATATATATATATTTCAAATATAAAAAAATATAGACATTTAGAGAAACATTCTAGAAGTTAAAATTTGAGAATATTGAAATATGGAAAGAATCTAAAGTAAAGAATGGGAATACATAGACAATCTGATGCATAAAAGAAGGAAAATAACTTCTAGAATTAAAAAGAAGTTCTCCAGAGACAGTGAACAAGGCCGTTCAACAACATGCAAGCATTGCAAAGTTCAGCACGTCGGCTCCACGGAGCCGCTCACGTGGTTTTACATCTGTTTCCATCTCCTACAGGTGAGTTCATGAATGAGAGCGACTCAGACAGAACCTTCATCCTGTTCCAGTTCTGTTATCATTTAACTGGGTCGATTACTTTCTCACAAAAGGTTCTTAATAAAAACAGCTGCACCACACAAACACACTGCTGACTCAAAGGGAAAACAGCCCAAATGTGATCACTATCACTAAATCACTTGCAGGTCACACACAGCAAATCTTCCTTAACTGCCTTTGTGTCGGGGAATGTGCTCCAGCCAGTGTCCACAGAGTCATCCAGCATCACAGCACGTATAAATACTAAAGTTCAAGTATGTAAACATTTGGAGTCGTGCTTTATTTATGTGCCTCTCCATGAATGGACTTATGAAGCAGGAAGAGAGGGAGGCGGCAGAGCGTGTTTGTCTGCCTCTTTGAAACAATCACCAGCGACACTTCTCGTGACTTCGCAGAGAATGAATTGGCAGAACAGACCGTATGATCGCCGGTGGAAAAGGGTAATTTTCTTTTGTATGTTTATGCGGCCGTGGATCGCTCAGCTGGGAGGAATGTGCCGAGGGTGGGGCCGAGCAACGCAGAGGCATGACAGTCCTCACCTAATCCACGCTCGGCTGCACTCTCCGAGATACAGATCTATTGACGGGCTGCTGTCTGTGACTGGGCTCCTGGGCAGGACTTGCAGAATGCGTTTCCGATGGGCCTATTGTAACAGGAGTCATTTTCTCAAGAGCCTTGTTGATTCACACCACATCATATTCACATCACACCTCACTGCTGCTGTTGGCACCCAGACCTCTGGGTGAAACCAGTGCTGGGTGAGGCTTCTCACTGCAAACACAACAGACGTGGGCAGCGGCTGATGGTTTCATAGGAAAACAAATTCAAACAGGCGTCATTTTGTGTGTGTGTGTGTGTGTGTGTGTGTGTGTGTGTGTATTGCTGCCATTAATACGTTGTCCCTCCACAAACACAGCACAGGACTCAGGAAGGAGGAAGGTCATGGTTAATACCTCTGTTTAAAGACAGATCTGCTTCCCTTTGACCTCGTCTCTCTCAGTTACAAACACACACACACACACACACACACTAACCCGCCAACACATGCACACCCAAACACACACGCTGCAAATAGTCCCATCCAGAGGTCTCTTCAGGCCTGTTCCAGAAACTATTAGCAGATAACATCAGTGCATGTAGGAATGTAAACATTTACAGTGAAGCTATAAGACATCAGCGCCACATAGGGAAGACACATCCATCACACGGCCACCACATCGGCCCTCACAGGCCCCGTCTGGTTTCTAAGAGTGAGAACCTCTGTGCGCCGGCCCCATCACACTGTTGTGATGGCGCTGCTGCGCTAAGACTTTCTAAGTCGCGATTAAAGACAAACATCAGCTTTAAAGCCCGACGCCCAGAGCCAGCGGCCATTGTGGCCCAGTGGTCGGAGCAGCACGGCTGTCAAGAGAGGCGCTGATCCCAGGTTTGTGTTTGTTTGGGGTCATGACAAGGATTAGAGAAGACAGAGAGATGGGCCCACCAGGAGCTTACAGAGCACAGGCTCATTTTTAAGAAACCGTGTGTGTGTGATTGTGTGCGTGTGGGTCTCCATCCATTAGGGACTAACTCATACTGTTTAGAGGGATTTGAGTGTCCCGCTCGTGAGGGAGAGGAGAGTTTCCCCTCTACCATACATTCACCTGCAAACTCATTGTTCACTTCATGATACAAGCTGGAAACAAACCTGGTGTATAATATTTTAAGCCTACTTCTACAACACAAACAACTAAATAAATGGCTTACTGGAGAGTTACTAATGCATTGTTCTCCACAAAAAAGTTTTTAAAAAAAAAGTCAAATATAAGATGAATCCACTCCTTGATTCAAAAAGCATCACGTGCATTGGAAAGATGAATGACTGTGAATCAAAGAAACACTTGAGAAAACACCACTGGTTCGACGGAGTGTTGTGGCCTCCACATCTCTACCAGCATCACGTCTGTCAGTGCTTCGGCTCCTCTCTCCATAGATGGACAGGAAGTCCTCCAAACCGCTCCATTTCCTTCCGATGCCTCCTCTCCACTCGCCTCTCCCGTCTCCCACACACAGGCTCAGACAGACAAACACACTCCTCCAGAGCCGGCTGGTGGAATCCAAATGTTTTAATTAGCAGTGATAAGCTGAGACAAGGAGAGCATTGAGCAGTCTCATATCAGCCAGCTGATAAAGAAACTACTCAGGCCCCACTTATGGCCTCTCAACCCCCTCCTTCTCCTCCTCCTCTTCCTGCATGCTCCTCACCTCGGCGCAAAGAAACACCCGTCGCTGCACAATGAAACAACAGGCATCCAATGTTTTCTGGATATCATCACAACCACAATTAAACTTGTAGTCATATTTGCTGCGCTTCAAATGTACTCTCAGACTTAAGCTTGGTTTTAGCTTATTCTTCGAGGCTGCATCAATCTTCATAAACTTCTGGGAGGGCGACAAAAAAAATGTTCTGACCTTGAACCAGTGTTCTCTCACACACACACACACACACACACAAAACGTAACAAGTCCACCTGGTGCACACTGAGGGATACAGTGTTAACTGGGCCAGATCCTCCCCCATCATGTCTGCTAAGGGAACACAGTGCAGACGTGTTGATAACAACTTTTAATTCCCAAGACTCTCCCAATGTGGGGAGCGAGACAAATGTGATGCCCTGACATTGTCTTCAGAGTTAGTGTGTAGGAAGTAGTGTCCAACTGGTGTCGGTGGGCAGGGGAAGAGGGGTCGACTTGAATCCGTGTTGTTTTACGAACAACAACTCACAAATCTGCCGTAATACACCTTTATAAATCAACAATGATTATGTAAACAGAAATCGCCGCTGATAACATCTGCCCCTGACGTCGTTTCCGACAAGTGTGTCATGGAAACTTGAGAATTTGACCGAGCGCTTTCAGCGGATGAGTGAGCGGCTCGGGGTTTTGGCCGGACCAGTTTGTGCTGACGACGCTCGGAGGCAGGAGCAGTTAAGCTTATTTGACAGGACGGGAAGACAGCTTTCTTTTCAAGATCAAGTTCAAAGGGCAGGAGGCCGGTTTCCTTCTTCAGTGTCCCTGACTGCACCTGCGTCGCTGCCACACACACACACAACGTGCACATGCAAGGAATCTTGTCCACACCGCCTCCACGCCACTGACAGACAACTTTAGTTTAGGTCCGGGGCAGAGCGAGTGTGTCTTTGTGCTTGCACACGTGCACAGAAAGCGAGTGTGCACGTCTGTGTCTTAAGTTGCATTTTGCTGATGAGTGTGTGAGAAGTTTTTATGACCTTGTTTACGTTTTTTAAGGGATTTGTCACAACAGTTTTGGAAAGGAGGTGGGGGTGGGGAGGTGGGGGTGGGGCCCTGGACACCTGCAGTCATCCGTAACAATGCTGCGGTTCATCGGATCCTGCCACGGTTCTACTCCCAAAGGCCCACAGGGATGATACGTGTGTGTTTGTGTGTGTGTACGCGCAAGTGAATATTGCTTTTTGCTTTGATCATGAAAGCAGGACTGGGTTTCCCTCCTTAAGCAGCTCAGTTACGATATTCTATCACAACAACAAAGATGGACGACACATTACCACTTCCTCACACTGTCCAGAGATGAAGATATGATTTTGCATGACTGTCTCCATCTTGTACATTTAAAGCAATAGTTTGAACTGTATCTCATTAGATCCTCTCTGTTGACAGGCTCAACCAATCATGAGTCACTCCCAGTTGTCAATCATGACATTTTATACCTTTTACATAAGCGCATACATTAGCGTAAAATACAATTCAAACTTCCCACCAAAATGGAGGACGTAATGTGTCAACAGTCAACCACTGGCTGGCTATTGAGAAACTATAGAAAATGATCTGTATTTAGAATGGATTTTCAATTCATCCAATCACACAAACACTCTTAAGGTGCATCTACGTGCAGCACGTGACACAACATGGGGGAACATGGGACAATTAGGGGTAGAGTTCATTGCATGGGGGGCTCCAGCATGCAAACTGGAGAAGAACAGAATCAAACCACAGACTCTCTAACTGATTTCTATTATATCATCACACTTTGTCTGCTCATGTGAAAACACATCACATCACAGAGACTGAGATTTCTAACTCAACATCCTCACGCTATAACCCCATCTCTGGATGTCATCCCCCGTCCTCTGCAGCCTTTACGGGAACAACACATTTTGAGGCTGATAGTAAAACCAGCTGTATTCATCTACTGTTGCAGCTCTCTCTCTCTCTCTCTCTCTCTCTCTCTCTCTCTCACACACACACACACACAGAGGAGCTGTGTGTGCAAATGATCATCTTGTATCCTTGGTGGTGGTGGGAAGAATTTCTCCTCCCCTACTTGTTCTCTTAAGTGATGACAGGAGCCGTATCTCCCCACTGAAGCCTCATTCTCCACAGCAGTGTATCATGGGAAACACTCAAGCCACAACTGGCACAGTGGGCCAACAGCATTTCGGGTTGAACTGTTCATTCGTCCCTGATCTGGGATTCACATTTTGCTCTGCTTCATAGCCGAGTCTGACGCTGCATTCTTCTTAGAGGATATGGTCAAATTAAAGATGAATAAAAAGGGTAAAAAGTCAAGGATTGTTTTTCAATTTACTCTCGATGTGATGACAGAATGACCCATTAAAAGAAAGAAAACAGAATATACTGTGTGTGTGTGTGTGTGTGTGTGTGTGTGTGTATATATATATATATATATATACCTTTACTCGCCCGCGCGCATATATATACATACACACACACACACACACAAACACACACATATGAGATTTAGGCAAAGCTGCATGAATGCAGCAATTGTTTCAGAAGATGTTTCACCAGATAATGATAAATACAGAGCATTGACAAACGAGAATTATCGAAATCTACATTTACCCATCCACAACAACACAATCAACAACAGATTAACCTTAATATTTATAATGTAACCTGCGTCGTACTGATTTCACGGTTAATCCCACACGGGCATCGAACCAGCAAACTATAGGCAAAAACAGCATAGGAGGCCAAAACCCATTGGATTTAAAGTCTAAAATGTCCTTGAAGGGGTTGGGAGATGAGGTGCACTACTCCAGGTACAGCACCACCTGCTGGCCACCATTGCACTCGAATCTATTTGAATCAGTACACCTGTGTAACTTGGGTTCTACAATTCAACAATTCCATTGAGCGGACGCTTCTATCCAAAGCACCATACACCTAATGGTGGATTGGAGAGGTCAGGAATTGAACCCACGAGCAAACGAGGCCCAAGCTCTACCACTGAGCTACAACCACTCGACACTGACATGGATAGACTCAAAATATAATATAAATACAAGAACTCGTCTTCAGCTCTTTAGAATGTGTGCTCCAGTAACATACAGTCGAATCTGACGTATGTGGGAGGCTTTGTGCCTGAATGTGCACCATGTTACCACCATAGAGCAAATTAATCACATAGTTAACACACAACTACCTGAAATTATCAAAGTTTAAGAAAGGAACAACGATAAAAACAGAAAGATTCCAATCTAAACATGACCCACCAATTCAACCCAAGGCAAAATAATGCTTGAATAATGATAATTTGGGGTTTTTTGTTCTCCGGTTATTAAACCAAAACATTGCAGTGAACATTGAACTCCATTTTGAAATGTAACAGAAACATTAAACTGTACTCACAGTTCCACGGACAAGGTGGGAACATCTTTGAAGGCCGTAGTCCACTGGCGGTTGAATCCAGTCCTGAGGCTCCATCCAGAAACCAGGCCGCTCCACCGAGGCTCTGGAGGCTGAGTCCAAAATGTGCCCGTGTCCCAAACACTCCACAGACACGGCAATAACTTCTCTCATTTCACACACTCGTGCCCTTTAGTCCCTTCTTCTTCAGTTAACACTAGACGTGACGAGGTCACGTCTAGTGTGAAGGTCCACACACTTCACATGTTGTTAATGGTGTTTGTATCAAAACCGGCTGGAACATATCCTCGACTCGAACTACTTCCGGTTTCAAAAAGGCGTCAGATTAAAAAATAAACAATAATATATATTTAAAAAACGCTCGTTTTGACCCACATTCAAAAATGGGTTTCAGAAGTTTAAAAGTTCAGCGTGTGACGTCAGCCCTCACCCGCGCTTCTCCGGTCATCCGTTTCCGGTTCCGTTCCGCCCCTTTAATGACGCAATCCACCCACATTGAAACTTCCTTATTGACACCTGCCCAGCCAATACAACTAAGGATTTGAGGCATTCAAGGTCTCCTGAAAACGTAGGACATTTAACAATCCTTTCAAAAAATCCCAATTATCAGTTAAATTCGGTTTTATTTATATAGCGACAAAAACAAATGATACAAAGGTGATTCACGTTTTTTTTCATAAATCTTCAAAAATAATATATAATAATGTAATAAAATACTCTCTCTCTCAGATGATGCTGTCCATGCACAATTTCAGATACATTTTTGATTTAATTGTAAAATTAGAAAAAACCCAGCATTGCACCCAAAGCCCATATCTATCACCAGGGAGCTGGTCAAACCCACTCTTAAAGTGGCTGGAGGATAACATTGCATCGTCACTTTGACAGAAGAAAAGAAAAAAACTATTTTCAGCTGATATCAAATTGCATAAATCTCGTTAGCACTTTACTTGTGGTGTATAATGGAAACGGAACATGATGAAAATCAGAGATGTAGTGGTTATTGTGCTGCAGACTGCATGGTGTACGGGAAGGCCTCTAAACAAATTACACAAACGGTCAACGTGTATCACATGTTCTTTTAATTGCTGCAGAGCATTTGGGTGTAAAGGGTCTCTGCTGCACTCTCTCATCCTCTCCTGCTTTCTTCTAACTCTTGTCTCTGCTGAGTGGGGGAGAGGCAGCAGCAGCAGCAGCAGCAGCAACAGCCGCAGCAGCAGCAGCAGCCAGAGGGATTTATAGCAGCTCCTTCATTCTGCAGCAGGACACCACAACCTGTGTGTGTGTGTGTGTGTGTGTGTGTGTGTGTGTGTGTGTGTGTGTGTGTGTGTGTGTGTGTGTGTGTGTGTGTGTGTGAGTGTGTATCCCAGTGAGTGAGACAAGGAGCCTGTGATCACACCTCATCTATTAGCTGCTGCCGGCGAGGTTGGAATAAAGTGGACATTATGGCCTAATCCAGTATCAGTGTGTAATTCATGCTGAGTGGTGCAGTCATGATTTGGTCTAATATATGGAGAGAGATGTGACAAGTGGAGCAACACAGAGAGTCACAGATGTGTGGAGAGGGGGAGAGTTGTTTTAGAGGACCTGGATACTTCACACATACACATTCCGAAGTACCCTTGGCGTGTGTGTGTGTGTGAATATACACCCTTCCACAGGTGCTTGCTGTAAGGGGCTTTGACCGGAGGCTTGAGTTTCCAAAACAATGGCTTACACCAATACACATGGGAGCATGTGTGTGTGTGTGTGTGTGCCAGGACCTTCATCAACTTGTACAGATCTTTTCCACAGTGAATGATGAATGTAATGTGTGTGTGCGTGCGTGTGTGTGTGTGTGTGTGTGTGTGTGTGTGGGGGGGGGGGTGTTATTGAAAAAGTCCAAATAAAGTGTTGGAATGGCCTTGGAATACGGCTGATATTCAGCTTTGGAGAGAAAGGCAACCGCTACTGACACACACACACACACACACACACACACACACACACACAGCCACTGGGTAAACACTCCTTAGTGGTTATGACTGACAGAATAAAGTATGTCATTTACGACGTTGTCTGGAGTTCAAACCATCTTTGTGTCAGATCATTAATCAATGTCATGCTGTGGTTTCATTATCATAAAGACGGCCCTGTATCAAAGCTTTTATTAGGAGGCATACGACCTACGCAGAAACACAGCCACACCACACAAACACTCAATTCTATAAATGTGTACAATGCGATGCACTTATGTCATCTGTCAATGATGAGTGCTACCAGAGACATTTTATATCTCAAGACGATCTTCACAATAAACCTCGGGGGGAAAACATTACTTCCTGTACAGGCTGTGTTTTTAGGAGAAAGTGGGTCATCCACCATATAACCAGGAGGTCAGAGGTCTGATTCCCTGTGCATTCTCTGAAGTGTCCTTGGGCAAGAGACCGACTACCCCCCTCCAAGAAACGTCACTGATAATAACAAATGGAAGAATTTTTATGTAAACTATTGGCTTCAGACACACACACTTACTCTCTCTTTCTCTCTCTCTTGCACTTGTCTACCTCACCCAACAGCAGCACACTGCACCTTTAATTTGAAAAAAGGGGAGCAGTAAAAAATGATTGCACCCTCTCAAAATGTCCTCCCTAATAAGATCAATACTTGAAATGGTCTTTTAAGGATTCAAGCACACACACACACGCTCAGTTACATTGATAGAGTAAGAACGAAAAGGACCAGACTAAATATTTCCCTCCTCTCAGACTGGGATTTGTTGCTCTCTCCTCTGACAGACTCAGATATTTTCATTGCCGTCCCTTCACACACACATGCCATTTCAACAACTTTCCTTTCCTATACTCACATAATGCCTGCCAGTCAGTCCGTCAGTCCGTCCGTCAGGGGATTCCTTTCTATGCAGACTTGGCAGACAGGGTGTAGCTGGCAGAACAACACGAGGAAAAAAGGGGAGCATGCACGCCTTCACAGACACGCACGTACAGAGTGTATTGTAACAGCAGGAGAGGCCACACATGTGTACATGCATGCAGAGATCATGAGCGGCAGAGGCGGTTCATTAAAACTCCCTGTTTGAACAGGTGTCTCACATGGGTGTGTGTGTGTGTGTGTGAGGAGGCCGCGGGTGCAGGGGACCTGTCACTCTTCACCAAGATCTGTATGAAGTGTACACAGATTCTAACCAGAGGGGTTTTTTTAGTGTTTGCATGCAGTTGCACAGAAACAGTGAAGATCTGAGCATGTCAACACACTTGATGGTAAAAGTCAAACATTTGAAGAACTTGAAATTAAAATGGTACGATATCGTAATGACAGGTAGGCTGATTAATGGAAACAGTAAGCCATTTGTTTGGTGTGAGTCAGACATCTCGCTGATTAAAACTCAACTGTCAGGTGAATTTTTTCAAGTTACACAATGAGTTTCATCCTTCAGTTGCAGTGATTCAACTCGACTTGTTGACTCGTATCTTTCAATGATCCTCAGGTTCAGTACCTTCGGCCTCCCTCCTTCTCGTGCAGTAGAAGTGTAGGGTATAATGCATCATGTGAACCCTCTCTTTCTCCTGTCTGTTTGTTTACAGGCCACAAGTTCACAAGTTCAGATTGTGTTTTCACTCCTGAGGGTCAAAGTTGAAATCTGCACCTGCGTTCAAGACTAAACAACTGTACCTGCCTCCAACTGAAAACACAAACTCACCACGTGACTCTGGACATATACTATAGATGTGGCCCAGGGAACCTTCCACTGGATAACCTATTACAGCATTACGGGCTCTTCTATTATATTTGATCAATAAATCAAACAATAGTACTGACAAGATTAATCAATTTTCAAATGAGTTGTGACCTGGATCCCTGCTTCACAGAAACCATTGAAATCAAAAGACAGCTCCCATCACTTATGAGCAGAGAGTGGAACCCTGCTGCTCAGTCTTTATTCAACAAGTGCAATTCAGTGTCTGATACCATCAGACATTTATCAGTCAGAATGACAGCCGCCATTTTACGTGTGCAGGTACGTCACTTAACGAGAAATTGACCTCCTTAAAATTCGAGTTGAAATCTTTTATCTATGCATGCGATCTTTGAAGTCGAGCAAAATTTTGAAACTCAGTAGTTCAGAAGCTGAGGAGAGACTCAGAGCCACAGATAACGGACAGAAACAGCCTCTTAATGCTAAAGAATAAATTCTGAAGTGATCCAATGAGCGGACAATCCAAGAGTTGAATGAACACATGAATGCAATTACGCAAATGGAAGTAACAGATTGGCAGGGAATAAAATCCAATTAATTTAAATAAATTGCATTTTGGATACCCCAGGCAATGGGAAATTTGTATTTGTATTGTTTACTCATGTGGAAAGGGGAGGGGTAAATGTGCTCTATTGGAAAAAGAAAAGTTGGCAGTAACCAAACAAAAATATAACTCTAAATATGAATTTCTGTATTTTTGATCATCTATGGACTCTGAATTCAGTCAAACTGTAATTCCAAATGTGGATGTTACAGATTAAATGGATCAAACCAATCAAATACCATCTTGGAATTGACTTGTCTTGTCTGAGATTTGCAAACTCAATGTTTGAATGAATATAAAAGACGGTAATGGTTCAGAAACTACTGTAATACACAAAAAACAACTCTACTGCCCTCTGCTGACTACCTCTCAAACTGAAGACTTGTGCGTTCTTCACATTTATCAATGGCTTGGGCAAACTGATTGACCTTCAGAATGGCTTTAAAACATTTCAGGGTTATCTACTTCTAAAACGCTGTGTGTTGCACAAACAAACAACTACTCCAGCTGTCTCTGAAGAAGTCTCTCTTATCAGCTATGTCTGAACGGGATGGGACTCGAAGTCAGATTCTATGTGCGTATCGACGTGTTGATGTTCAGAAGAGGTTCCCTATATGTCGGCCTCCATTTGCTGCGCCCTCCTCTTGTCGTGCTGGTGCTTGGTGAGTCCGTACTTGAAGAACTCGTACACCGACCAGCTGATGGCCGTGGAGGGCATCTGGTAAATGACCCTTGCCTGGACCCCTTTGAAGAAGCCCTGCAGGCCGCCCAGCCTGTAAACCGTCCGGAAGGCGTGGGCGAGGCCTGAGATGTGTCTGTGGGCACCTTGGCCTTGGCTGGGGGAGAGGGAGCTGAGGGCGAGAGACTCCTGGGTGTTGAGCAGGGTCTTGCAAACGTCCAGCGGCGTCGTGGCCGCAGCTGCGATGGCTCCGGCCAGAGCCCCCGACAACATGTGTGATGAGGGGTTGTACTGTCTGTGGGGGTTGAGCTGCTCCTGTAGGTACTCGTAGATCATGAAGTGCAGCGCCTGGAAGGGCACGTTCATGGTGAGCTGGGTGGTGTAGCTGCGGTAGAAAGCGGCGGCGCCCTCTTTCTGCCATATGGCGCGTACACAGTCCAACACGCCGCCGTACGGCGAGTTATACATCTGCATGCGCTGCTTCACAACTTTGGGGGCGTGCGTGGATGTCGATGGAGCAGATGGACAAAGGCGATCGCGGTTGGCCGATGTGAAGGTGGAAGGAAAAACACGAGTTAGATTAGACCTTCAACAATTTGGGTGGCGTTATTGCATTCGGAAAAGATTTCGCAGCATCTCCTCCACAGCTGCAGTCAATCCAACAGCTGCTCAAGAAGACTCGGACCAGTGTCCTTCTACTGACGTGTGAGAGCAGCTGGATCAACATGCAGCTGTGAAAGTTAATACGCCGGACTGCACAATTAAGGCCAACAGGTGGAGGTGGCTGACGAGACACCTGCACATTTCTGCATTGAAGTTTCAGGAGCTGAGAGAAATACAAATCTCAAGTCCGTGCTTATGGTCTTTCTTACCTTCTGCTGGGTTCATGGCGGCATCATGAAGCAGTGTGGCCACACACCCAGCTGCTCCTAAAACAAACACACCTCAGAAATCACTATAGGTTGTAACAGTGGTGGAAAGCACGAGTGACTTCGAATGAAATAGAATGGAAAAGAAAAGCATTTCAACTTTCTAAAAGTTAAAAGCCTGAACCAACGTACTCATGTAAGCTGCACATGTCATTTAAAAACCAAAAATATCATCAGAGCAGAAATGAAGAGTGTTCAGGAAGCTGAAAACTACATTTCATTCCAGAGCAGAATCGCAGAGGACAAACCTGAGCAAAGAGTGACACCTGGTGGACAAATGAGTGCGTTTAAACCAAACCCCTGAACTTTAGCCCAGAGAACAGGTGAGATGGGAGAGAGAGGACTTACCCAGCCTTCTACTAAACTGGAAGAGAATGAAAAGCAAGAGAGTCAGGAGGGAAAGATTCAGGGCAAAGATCATTCAATGTTTGGCCGAATAAACTTGACCCAAACACATTATGAAAACATCCAAACGCCTGACATCTCTTTAAGGCGTACAGCTGTAGCTATTAAAAGTCTCTATCCAATTTGAAGGCCTGCTAGGGGTTGTCAAGTCCGGTCAGGCCACGCCCCCTCAGAGCATGGATTAGGCTGAGTCAGCAGCTTCATAGAATCACACTGGGGGTTGTGACACTTTGAGTTGATTCAGTCGTCACTGTCAAGTTACAGTTGTAAGAGAACATACATGTACATACAGTATGTGTGTATGGAGCATGTGGAAGGTAGGACGACCCCCTCACTTCCCCCCAAATAGGCTAAAACAAAATGTATCTACTCAGGCCACCATCCATTCCCTAAAAAATTCAAACAGAAATTGGGGGATGTTTTTACATGTTAAATGTGCAGTAGAGTACGTCTTCTATCTTAAATAAATGTAAAAGCTTAGCAAAACGTAATCCCTCTCCATCATCTTTAAAGTCTGAAACCAAGCGAATGTGAGCTACCCGTATTTTATGCCACTGTGTGCGTTTGCTTGAGTCAATGGTGATTGTAAACCTAATGGGTCTTGTGTGCGTCAGTGACGTGAACAACTGTTGAGCCGACTGAGGCAGAAGGAGAGCAAGTGTTGGTCCACATTACTGAATAGACCAATCACAACAGTTATGTATGTCTCTGCTATTTGTAGGGACATTACTGGTTCTGAGGATGGCAAAGGGTATGCAACAAAACTAGAAAAATGGCTTCAACACAAAAGTAGAACATTTGCATTGAGGCTTCAAAGTAAAAAATATGCGAAAGAAGTGAAGGGGTCTAAGCACTCTGAATAACTGAAGGTGTGTTTGTGATACCGTTAGCCAAATGACTGTTAGCCCCTGGGTGAATGACATCACTTAGAGTCTTTTTGATTTTCTCATAGCTGGCAAAGTAGAGCGCATGGGCAGGTCCCGCCCCCACTGCCGTCACATTGAGCCCTCTCATCGGCCGCCAGACTCCCTCTGTGGCCATGATTCGCCGGAGAGCGTCCATTACGTTTCTGTAGCGAGCTGCAGGGTCGGGCTGGAGGCTCTGCATTCGTGTCTGGAAAAGGTAGAGGTGGAGGAGTCAAATGAGGGAAATGAGGTGACACAAGCATTGTGTGTTTGTGGAGTGTGTGTGTGTGTGTGTGTGTGTGTGTGTGTGTGTGTGTGTGTGTGTGTGTGTGTGTGTGTGTGTGTGTGTATTTGTTAGCATATATGCATAATTGAATAGCAGGAAGTTTGGAGTTACAAGCCCCAAGGTCACATGGGGACATAAGCTGACTTCCTGTAAGCCTCTTTTCCCACTGACACTGAAGCACACCTTTCTCCTTTCCTCCAATGACAAATAAGATGACGCAAATATCGCCAAACGAACAGCAGCAGTGGATCAGAGTTTGAATCTCCCGTTTCGTCGTTGCTGAAGTGTCTATATCTGAAAGCCAGCCACAAGATAAGCCGTTTAAACCAAGCTTCCAGCCAAATGAAAACATGTGCACCCTCACTGTGTGTTGAATGCATTGTGCTAAAGTACACATGGCCTCATGGCACTTTATGCAGCTGTGGAATGCGGGGCACCACGAGAGCGAGCTAACTGTGGCACGAATGCATTCATCAAGTTACTTCACGTCTGGGACACAAACAAGGAACCGAGGAGAGAGGCTGTAGTGTCTTTAATCTCCTCCTCATTCATTCATTCATTCATGCCTGTCTGATACACACACATGCATGAATGCCTTAACAGCCATGTTATCTGCTGTTTGTCTTTGCCTTGTGCCTGTGTATCTCGAATGAGACGACCTTTGTGCGCGATGCATAGACTTTGTTCAGCACTGTAATGAAAACACAGGGGTCCTTTTGGGGTTTCTATCAATGGCTGGAAACTCCATCCACATGTGGCGAGAAGCGTGCACACGGACAGACGGAGCACGCTTTTGTTAAACCCACAAGCAATTACTGGGATTTATGATACATTAAGAGCAGTCTGTTGTAAACTACAATTACACCAGCAAGGAGATTACTGCACAGGAGTCGCAGCACTCGCTTGGTGCAAAACTAGACGTTAAATAAGGAAAGGGTGTTTACCGTACACACGGGAGAGGAATGTGCGTAGAGAATGTCAGATATTTCTTAAAATTCGTTTTGCTGCCGCAGAGGAATTAATTTTGCTGAGTCACACGGGCCTGAATGTCAGCTGCTGTGTTTGGTAAGGGGCTGAGCTCCATTAGCATGAACTGTTGGACAATGAGAAGGTTCTGTAAACTGCAAACGGGGGCAGATTACCGGTGGAAGAGACCTGGATGAAGCATGGCTGTGTTTAACGGCTTGTCAGGCCGGCGTGAACAGCTGACCATACAAAGCACATTGTCACCCGCTCTGGTCTTCTCTGGTTTCTTACACAAATAATCATGTGCTGCTGCTGCTCGCTGACCTCTTGGGGGGGCAATAGGTCTTGTGGCCTTGGATTCCTATCACTTAAAAAAACCCAGATTTCGACAAAAACACATCCCATGATGGGGAGTGACCGTGAGGCTGAGGTAGCCAACATGTGACCAGGGGAGCTATGTAAACAATTAGGCATGGAGTGGAGGAGGCCCGGGGCTCATACACTGCAAGGAGAAGGTCGGTTCTATGAGGCCACCTAAAATAGACTAAATATTTTTTTAAATGTCAGAGAGCTATTCATTCCGGTTTGTGTCGTAATATTTGTAACAGGGTAAACGTGAGGGTGTCGTGGTGCAGAGGATATAGGTCACAGCTGAATATCTGTCATCTTACCCGTACACACGTAAGAGATGGTAAACTAAAACTCAAAAAGAGTATAGTTTGTCCATTCTGGGCTACAGTTAATGGAGCAACATGGCTGCCCCTATAGAAAGGACTTGCCCCTTGGTGGGGCTCATTCTACGGCCATATGGAAAAACAACTGTGTGTATATTCAGATGATTTCACAAATTCATCAGCATAATTAGTTTATATTCAATTTCGGTCAGATGAAAGGAAAACAAATCTTACTTATTGGATAAAAATGCGCTACCCCCTGGTTCTGTGCCCTCATAGTTTCGAATTACTCGAAACTTTTAAGTAGCCATAGCAGTAGTGTTCCATTCACTGTTACGTGTTTACTTGTATTGTTGCCGTCTATTCCCTGGCACGTGACGCACAGTTATGCAACATTGTTATACAGGAGGGTTGGACAGCAGTCTGGGTTGATGATGTTCTACAGCCCTGCACAACCTGACCAGACGTAGCACCCTGCTAAGTGTTGTCATAACACACAGTGCTAGTCCGTTAGCTAACGTGGATGAGTGATGCTAACTCGCTGACCTTGTCTACCAACAGTCAACACTGCAGCACGTTTAGCTAATGCGCTATGCTAACAAACATGCATTGCAACACGACACAACAAATGGGAAGGGCTGTGGGAGCTACTGTGGAGTTGTGTGGAGGTCCGCTGGTTAGCAGCGAAGCTAGGCTACCTTTACACAGTCGATGGGGAACATGAGGCAGTGCTCCATGATCCCTGCCACGGCTCCGGCCAACATGTGGGTGCTAGTGGACGCTCCCTGCGGCAGCCCCTCATAGTCCGGTTCAATGTCCTCCGTCTCTGTCTCCGCATCCTGAGCGCTACAGAGAATTTCAACAGTCTGAAGCTCCGTCTCGCCTCCAATTCGGGGCGCCAGGCTTCCGACGATACTTTCCGAAACTCCCCAAAGCCTGCCCCCTAGCCATCGAACTTCTGCCCCGGCGGAGGCACCAGCAACCCCGGGCTCGCGTCCTGTGGTCTCCGCTGTCATCCGACGCCGCCTCACAAATCCATCCGCTTCCATGAGAAACGTGCTGATGTCCTGGGTTTCTGGGAGCGTGGGCGCGGCGTCTTTCCGGGTGTTTTCAGCCACTTAAACTTTTACATTCCTCGGGGGTAGTTTCCGTTTGGCAGCTCCGCGAATCCAAAGCGGCTCCCTCCGCGCCTAACAGCCACCGCGCAGCAGGGCAGGCCAAGGCGGTGGGCACAAACACACCGAAGAGAGTGAATGCAGGCCGCGCCGAGACACTCTTCTCTGATTGGTCAGTAGAGCCAAGTCCTCCGCACACCATTGGCTGAAACACACGTCAATCATAATTGAATTTGGCGAGGACTTAAAGCCTCGTCATGTGGCACCTGACATTAGAATTTGTGCATGTCAAGTGCATCTGTGGAAGATATATAACACAAGGGCAGGTCACGGTAAAATACATGTTAACTTAAGTAAGAAATACACGTGAATGTATAATTATCCAATGTGTACAGTGTGGGTTTATTCACAATTTAGGTTAAAAAGTTTCAGGTGAAGAAATCTTTGAAGAGTATATTTCGATTTAAAGTGAACAAACCATGCGCTTGGTGCATTGCATGATATGTAAGTGAAGTGTCATGTTGCAGGCCGTCACCTCCTCCTTCGGTTCAAGCATGTGGAACCATGGATGTATGAAAGTCCACACAGTTATAGCAGCATTCACCCTCTTAACATCAAAGGCATATACCTTTATTTCATAGGCACACTCCTATCATCCATGGCATAGTCCTAAACGCCTTTATTCAAAGGTATGGTAACTAAGGTCATTACTGACAGTAAACAGCCATATGGACTTTGCCCCATGAAGATATACCCAAGCCATGAGAACGTCTATGTCAAACAATCAGTACAGACAGCACTGCCTCGCATTTCTGTAACTTCCCTATCTAACTGCTGTAACCGTCTCTGGGTCCATTTACTCACAATAAATGTATAATAAGAACCAAATAAAAGATATGCATGGGGCTTTGAATTGAAAATAGACGTAGTGGCCAAACGGTGGTACTGCAACTTGTTGTTAACATGTTGCCATGCAGTAAAAAAAAAAAAAGACATTTCCTCATAGACTACCATTTAGAAAATGATGTCTTTTAACAAAAAGTGTCACTGGTGAGTTAGCCACACAAAACAATAACAGATATTTCATGGTATCGATTTTGGGGTCTTTACTGTTTTTGTCTAATGTTTTTCTCTAATATGATGAGCGAGCATTGGAGCCTGGACTGGAGTTGGAAGAGGACATTAGTGCACTTGTTCTATGGGCAGCACACTGCAGAAGTAAAACAATGAAGACTTTCCTGTGTTTCATGCACAAATGAGCAGCTTTAATTGTAAAGAGCAGGGCCACGCCTCTGACATGTTATCCGGTTCTAATAATACATCCAAGAGGAGAGATGGCCTTCATTACAACACAAACTGTTCCTGTCAAAAGAACACCGGGAAGTTCACTTTTAGCTCAACACAAGCAAAAAGCTGTTTTTTCTGAGTTGTTTATGTAAATACATGTCAGTGTCTTTAATTATAGTCGTTGACCTTTGACTTTCTTGAATCCATTAAACATACATGTGATTTGTATTATACTAAATACAATCATTTATACTTCAACTTAATCTAAAACTGAATTTACAATAGAGCACATGATGTTACACATCAGAGGACATTCTTTTATTTACAATATTTCTTTATCCATGTTTCTACGTTTTAGTTATGATTATTTTTATTCATTATCCAAATGACTTCATGGAAGCTTTTTAAATTGTTTGTACCCAGATATTTGTGTTTGCATTGTGTTAGTCTACAAAACTCACTCACTCACTCACTCATGCACTCTCCAACCAATCAACTTGCGTACCTACCATCAAATGAAGACTATATGAAACTGACCGAAGATCTATATAGAAGATTGAATCATACAATCAGCAGAGTCGTGCTGCTGTCTGACAGAAAAGGCCACTTTAAGATTCCACAGTGATAATTACTGACATGTTCATCACTGAACCCTTGTGCCTGTATAGGCGAA
>JAFBJT010024954.1:0-10773 GCA_016785325.1 Chascanopsetta lugubris | reverse complement strand
ACATAAAGTCTAAGGGCAAAACAATTATAACTTTTTTTAATATGAGGGAAACATAAATTAGCTTGCTTAAGTATCGGGATAGCTCAGAGTGAATGTTGTGGACACACCAACTTCTATTAGTGCCGTTGGGCAAGGGAGGAGGGGTCAACTTTGACTGGTGTGTTTGTAAACAACAGACAAATCCTGCGTACTATACCTTTAAAGACAACAATAATAATATATTTTTGAGCCAATCAGGCCAGTGAAGTGAAAACTGGTTCCATAGTGTACATTCAGAAGTGCAGTGACTATAGCAGCCTTAACTGCACCATTGGATATTCAGTTACATCACACAAACACAAACACACACACACACACACACACACACACACACACACACACATGCACACACAAACACACACACAAATACACACACACACACCCATGGTATGACCAGCGAACCAGGAACATAGAGAGCATAGACGACATGATTCAGTAGAAATGACTAAAACTAACGGAAGTAGTTTCAAAATAACCTCATACTCACACATCATGACATTATACACTAAGTTCAATTGAACAGATTATTATTATTACTGTTTTTCTTAATAACTTAATAGAAATACGGCAATCAACAATCCATAGTTATGGCTATTTTAATTTATAGTTACTCTCAAAGTTATACTCAAAGACCTGTATATTTACATATTTTGGATTGTCCAAAAAAGGTATCACATAAAATCACTCTGACAGAGCACAATACTCACACCTCGATCTGTTCATGTCAAATGTATGTTATTGGTGTTTACCTGCAGTGATAAGATATCCAGCCACGATGTTGTGCTCCAGTTGGGTAAAAGCACTTTTTCCCCCATAGGGTGCAACAGCATCTGAAATATTAACTCCAGAGTCAATCCCCATTTCTCTCAAGTCTTGCAACAAAGCACAGTCGACTGATGACAACAGTCTTTTTTACTGGAATCAGATTAAATAAAGAACAATTAAAAATCCCAAACAAAAGAGAAGTAAGGAGCCAGAGTTACAAAAACGCTGTTTCTATGTAGAAAGGGGGACTCGTAGAGGAGTGGGGGCTGGAGGAGGATATGTGAAGAGGATTATTACATACCACTGCTCCTGTGTCGGCTCAGTGTGCAGGAGGCAGTGTGTGTGGGTAACGTGGGCAATCGCTCTGCACAAGAAAGAATTACAGCTCACGTGGAACAGCTAGTTTATTGGGCTCCGGCTAGTGAACAAAAACAAACCGAGGAAGAGCCAGGAAACACATTGTGTGCATCACTACCTCTGAATGAGCAACTGAAAGGCCCAGAGTTACAGGCTCTACTTGATAGATACAGACCAGTAAAATGACCTTAACATAACACAGGTATTCAATGTAATGACATATGTGCTGGAACACTGGAATGGAATTCATACAATGCATAGAATATAATGGCACAGGGGTCAGAGGGATTGACCTCTGATCAGAAAGTATATATGATTCAGCTCCAGTCCTCTACTCTCTCATTAACATGCCAAAGTGTCCTTGAGGAGAATTTTGTTGCTGCACATAGATGTGTTCTATCGGTGAATGGTAAAAACAGTAGTATGACTTTCTTTGTGAGATAACTGAGACAAGAAAAATACTTTACATAATAATACTATAGTAAGACTTTCCCTAATAGCTGTGATCAACATTTACAATATGTGTACCACTTGAAAAGTGCTGTGTGCTTGCGAGGTAGATCTTGTTTATTTGTATAGACAAACAGAAATCATGCATACTGAACAATGCAAACATATAGATTTTTTTTTTTTATTTTGTGCTCCATCAATTACTCTCAGAAAACGTTGTAAAATGATGGAGTTTAGCTATAGTTATACTATGACCTCCCACCAAATATTGTGATAATATGTTATGTAGTAGTTTTTGTAAATGTTGTGATCGATAACTGAAGATAACTTTGAAGATAATTATCTCCTTTGATGTAGGTAGAATAGGTATTGTCTTTGAACTAAACTGCACTTTAAATGATTTAATCCAGAATCCCAACACATCATATCACCACTAAATGTGTCAGGGCGACATTAAGGGGGAGTATTGGCCGAATCAGTATATTAAAATAGAATAATGAGCAATGGGTTTATGGATGTTAAGACACATATTTTCATTTCCAAAAATATCTATTTACATATCTGTTGACAAGTGGGATTGTGGTTTGTCTTTTAAGACCCTGCTCCAATATTTATGAATCATAATATTATCATTGTTTACATCAGAATAAACGATTCGATATTTTGTAATTGTGTCTTTGTGTTCAAATGGTAATAGAGTAATTTACAGTCATTCGTTTTTTTTAAACATTTTTGTCCATAATCGTGGTGCGCAGTGTGTCTCTACCACTCCGGGGCAGTAGGTGACACTGGAGCGCTGGTTTGATAGTTTGGAAAGACGAGTGAAGGGGGCGAGGAAGCATTTCCGCTTTACGCCACAACATCTGCTCCTGTTGTGAAGACGAGTCTGTAACGTAGCGAACAAATATGCCGGGCTTCCTGAGGACCATCGCCAGCCGGGCTGCTCCGGCCCTGCGGCCTCACACCGTCACCCAGAGGGCGAGTCTTGGTACGAGACCTGCCAAAGACCCGATCGGCCCAGCCGTAAGTCAACACCCCTCACTCTACCACCGTCATGCTAAGTGCGCGACAAGCTAGCTACTTTAGCTGTCCTTGGCCCAATAGGTCAAAGTCAGCAACCAGTTCTGACGGTCAGATTTATTCTAACCAACATATTATTGTTTGCCGATGTGATACACACCCAACATTTGAACGTGTCGTAACGCAAGTTCGTTGGAGCTCTCTGTTTTTCTTTTCGCGTCCCCTCCGAGTTTGACCGGGGCTAACACCGTTAGCCTCTCTGACGTAAGCATGCTAACAGTTGTTTATGTGGCTTAGACCAGAGATTACAACACTCTGTGTCCGCTGTGGCCCCATCTTCGACAAATGAGGACAAACGTACTCTTTTACATGACTTGAATCAATTATTACAAACCGAAGCTATTCTCTGCATCACTCCTGGGTGTAGTTAGAGATGAACGTGTGGTAATTATCTTTCATTTTGTGACCCTTTGTGTTAATAATGACCACCAGACTCGACAGCCATACTTCAGGAACCTGAGACTGGAGTTTGATGCTTCCTACACTTCGTTGCTTTATAAACATTGACTACAATTACGGCTCCTCACTTTAGAGGGGGTCTCATGGAATGGCAGTGTAAACGTCAAATCAAGTTTGAGTCAGCAGCAGCATGGAGATCTATAAAAGCCCCTCACACAAAGATTATAGATGATCTGATCAGCACTTTTGGCCACCTATCCTCTTTAGATTTTTAACATGGTGTACCGATTGAATCTGATCTCCAATCCGATACTTATGTCTGCTTAAAACTTTCAGCAGCAAACAGTAATTAGAATTATCATGATCTACAAATTATACAACTTAACAACACACTGGTACCAATATGACAAATACAATAAATAATAAAGATGAATCAATTTGACTTGCCGAACGTTTTAGTCATGATGGTGTTAGTTACTTTGAGCTTCAGTTATGAAAAACATTTCATGTCCACTTTATAAAGTGTTACAGTAAAAAGGAGCAGACTTGAATGGAAAGAAACCGTAGATCTGCTGAAAAGTGTTGTAAACAGCGTGACCTGGATGGTCCAGTCTTCTTCTCTGTGATGTTTTTAGCCTGTTTCACTCTTCAAGTCCTCTGACACTTTGGTGAACACATTATGTTCTGTTGCATGTTTGGTCTTTAGGTGGCATCAAATTTATAGTGTTGAACGCAGCTCTGCTTATTCAAGTCTTGACAATTGATGATGTCGCCGAACCTCGACCGCAGTGTTCTTGACAGTAGTCCTTAGTTGTCACGTGTTTTATTACAATGTTTGACTGTGGGAATGGTCTTTGGAGTTTATTCTTGCCACATGAAGCTACAAGAATAATTATCATATGATTCAAATTAAATCTCCTCGAAGCTATTTATTTTCTTTCACACCCCTATTTGATATGATAACCTGTTTGTGTCAATCACCCTGTTTATCAGTCAAATTCAGTCTAGAATGTGATAAACAAATGTTGCTCTCTACATGTTAAGCTGATCGAAGACCCACTGTCTCTTTGTCTGTTGTCCAGGAAACTGCTATCGCACTCGGCATGTTCGCCTTGGCCATCCTGGGACCATCTGGGTGGATCCTGGCCCACCTAGAAGACTACAAGAAGAAAGAATAAATGGGACATTTTAACAGTTCTCCACCTGGTGGACACAGCTTCAAGTCTCCAGTGACCATCTGGGACCATAACTGATGATGTTCAGTTGGGGAGAAGAATCTAGTTTTACCTCACTCCTTCACTTCTGGTCTTCATCCTCTACAAACCTCAGTTCCAAACCAACTGTTTTAAAAATTGGTCTTTGATGTAGTAATATTTTGATTGTACAACTTCCCTCATAAAGGAGTATGTTACGAGATAAAATTTTAAAAACAAATGTTGCTTGTTGTGTGTTTCCTGTTGATGAGGCTTTCAGGCTTTGCTAGGAATCCCAATTATTCCTGCTCAGACTAGATAAGCTGACATTGACTTCAGGGGTTAAAGTGAGTTGTCCACTCAGCTGAATGTCAGTGGTTCAGACTGCGTGCAGAAGTGTCGGTGGGCAAAGCACAGAGCTTTGACCATTGGCACCATATGTTCGAGAAAGAAAAGCTGACTTAGTTGGTTATCCTAGAAATGTTCTGCATTGATCGATTCCACTTTCCACGTATAAAATATCAGTCTAATGTATCTGAGTTGATAGGCTTGTGGTAGCCTGATTTATTGATTTTGAAAATATCTACTCAGATTTAAGAATTCAATGGAGAATCTGCCATATCAGCTTGTAAATATAAGATGATAAGTACACATTTAGTCAAGCACTCGACTCAGTGCATCATGTCACATGATCAGATGGTTCTGATCATTTTTGTCACTTTTAAAAACAGTACTACAAAACAGTTACATACTGACATTTGAATGAATTTCTAATCATATAAATGTTTTTTCTGCATTACTCTAAAATAAGCCCATTGATGTATATTTACATGAGGAGGGGGTCCTCTCTATGGAGCCCCCCATTAATTTAGAGTAGTAAAAGTGGGAATACTTTTACTCCTCTAAAAGTCTCATAGGTTCTCCTACATGCTCAGAAGGATGAGGGTGAGTTAATGGATACAACATTAACTTCACCTCTAGAGGTCACCAAATCTTACACACTGAACCTTTAATCTTAATTGCCAGTGATTCTTTAATATGATGTACTGCTGGCAGTAATTATAAGTTGTCCCCTTCTTTATCAAAATTATACAGTCCACTGTGCTCCATACTAATTCGTATATACTACATTATTATACGATTTCATATGGTAAACACTTTATTTGACTCTTTCATTTTTTTAGATTTCTCTACCAGAGAGGGGAATTCATGTTTTAATTATGAAAGTGAAATAAATATGTTTTATATTGTTTTGTTTTATTTTACTTCATTTTGTCTGTAGGTTTTTCTTCTCATATTTTGTTTGTTTGTGAAACTTATAAATCACCTGACCTGTAGCTGCTCATGTGACCAACAGATCACGTGGCACAGTGTCACGTCAGCTGATTTTCTCTCCAGACTCCAGGTAAAATACATTCCTGCTTATGATTCGTCGCAGCTTTATTCTTCACATTCTTCTGCCTCATACTGTTCGAATCAGAGCTACGTTCTTTTGTTTTTTCGAGCATTCGTTCAGCCGAACTCTTGCTAACGGTGTAGCCACTTCCTCACCAAACTCCATAGAAAAATGTGACTATTTAGCAGAGACGTACTGGCAGACGTTTCCCTCTCTGAGTCCGGTCAGTGTTGTTTTCACAGCTCGTCGTCACTAGATGATGTTTCATATTCACGATACGTTTGAACATACGGTTGAATAATCGTCACTTTGTCCTAAATCGTCGGCGAGCAAACAGAAACAACAACTCCTCAGATTCGAATGGAGTTTCGCACGGAACCTTCGGCTAAAAATGATCTCAAGATACAGTTCCCTTCCCTTTTGTTTTTCAGGGTCGTCCGAGTTTTACATTTTGAATATCGTTACATTAGGACCAAATCTCGGTTTAATAGACACAGGAATAAATGAAAAGCATGACTCATAAGATGAACGAGTGCAGGAAAACAACAGAGGAAGAGACACAGGTTCAGTGGAGCTGTTTTTCATTCATTCACTTTTTCAGAGGATTGTTTCCAAACAGCTGATGGTGATAATCTGCTCAGTGACTGAAAATCAGTGTTGTTATGATGGATGTATGCTTTGTTGTCTTTGATGAGCTTGGATAACTCATTTGCCACATCTTGCCCCTGGTTCTCTCTTTGTCACGCCCTTGTTGCTTTGTTGCACTCTCTTACTTTCTGTTTTAAAGGTGCAGTGTGTACGACACATTGTATCCATCACCTCGCCCGTACGCTCCTGAGGGTGCAGGAACACCTGTGGTAGACTTCAGTCGTCATTAAAACTTAAAAGATGTTTAGTATGTCCACTCTGGGCTACCGTACAAGCACAGTGAGGACACGCCCCTCATGTAAATATACACGGGCTCTTTTAAGGATAGTGGGAAATAATGATACATTGAGATGATTGTGAAAATGTCAGTATGTGATCGTTTTGTAATATTTCTTTTGACCAGTAGAACGGACGAAAAATGACTAAAATCTTACAGGCTGCACCTTTAATATAAATCATTCTGTACGGCATCAGACATGTTCTCTGTTGTGTGTTTCCGTTAAGTGTGTGTTAAGTGCAGAGAGCTGATGCAATGAGGCTGGTCATTCTGGACGAGTACGATCTGGCCAGTGAGTGGGCAGCGAAATACATCCGCAACAGGATCATCCAGTTCCAGCCCTGCGCCGACAGATGCTTCACCCTGGGGCTGCCGACAGGTCAGCGCCACCCACAGCCACACTCATTACCTGCTTCATCTTGTTTTATTTGACATATTCACTGACGTCTTTCAGGGAGCACTCCCTACGGCTGCTACCAGAAGTTGATTGAATACTACAGAAACGGAGACATTTCGTTCAAATATGTAAAAACCTTCAACATGGACGAATACGTCGGTGAGGCTCGAATCTCTTCTTAATCTCGGCAGTTGATCCCGTTGAGGATATGTTTGCAAACAACGACCCATCAAAGTGTGCATACTGTACCTTTAACAAGATGACCCCTCACCCTCCAGGTCTGCCACGCGCTCATCCAGAGAGCTACCACTCCTACATGTGGAACAACTTCTTCAAGCACATCGACATCGATCCGGCCAACGCTCACATCCTGGATGGAAACGCGGACGACCTGGAGGCCGAGTGTCGGGCTTTCGAGCGCGCGATCGCAGAGGCCGGAGGAATCGAGCTGTTTGTCGGAGGTCAGAGGAGTTTGATCTGCGGTCTCCTCCAGAGGCAGCTGTAGATGTAACTCAGACCGCCTGTCCATTGTTTGGTCGTGTGTGATTGGTGTCTCCGCAGGGATCGGTCCGGACGGTCACATCGCATTTAATGAGCCGGGCTCCAGCCTCGTCTCCAGGACCAGAGTGAAAACCCTGGCTAAAGACACGATCGTAGCCAATGCTCGTTTCTTTGGTAACGACTTGTCCAAGGTTCCCACCATGGCTCTCACCGTGGGTGTAGGGACCGTCATGGAAGCCAAAGAGGTCAGATTGAAAAGCAGTTCATTCATTCCTCCAATAACACACAACATGGAAAGCATCTTCACAGCTGAACTGACACTTTCAAATCACAATCGATTTGTTTTATTAACGAACTACCCGAGATTTTAGAATGTTGTGTTTGGGGCAGAGAGGTCAGAGGAGCTGTTAGGCGTATGGCGTATTGGATCAGATACAGATATTGTCTGGTTCGTTGAAATGCTCAGGGATGTGCTTCATGACTTCCAGGGAGTGAGACTGTTGATGTCCTCCCCTCAGGTGATGATTCTGATAACAGGAGCACACAAAGCCTTTGCGCTGTACAAAGCCATCGAGGACGGAGTCAACCACATGTGGACGGTGTCGGCCTTCCAGCAGCACCCACGCACCATCTTCGTCTGCGACGAGGACGCCACGCTGGAGCTGCGGGTCAAAACGGTCAAATACTTCAAAGGTACCAGCCTTATTCCGCTTCCTAGAGGAGAGTGTAACCGATAGAATATCGATAAATCAATAGTGTTGCTGTCACAATCCAACAACAGGAAGTGATAATCAACAGTATCGACAACATGCCTGGTTGAAACAGTTGAAACGGTGCTTCAGGAGGATTCGTGTCTCTAAAGACTCAACGTCAGCACTTATTATAGTTTGTTTCTATACTTTCATTCCTCATGTAGGTTTAATGCATGTTCACAACAAGCTGGTGGACCCAGTGCTCAGCATAAAGGACCAATGAGACGCTGAAGAGATCGGCAGCTTCCTGGATCCAACAAGTAGTGGCAGCAGCCTGGTCCCTCTGATCCGGGTCTGCGATGGAGGAACTGCTGACGCGCTGTTCTGACTCCGCCCCGTTTATTCGTGGACTTCAGTGAACTTGGGGTAAATTAGTCTCAGACATTTCTACTCAAAATGATTACGTTCCTGCATTTGAGTGAAGCTTCCTAAACTTTTTTTTTATAGATGTCAAAGGGAAATTGATACTTTCGGTTTGCACAGCGAATGAAACCAAGTTTGAAACAATCCTCGGTGGATAGAACAGTGTGAAAGTCTTAATCTCATTAAATATTTCTCTTGTTCTAAAACATCATATTACTTTCTTTTCCTTTTCCTGGTCGATACCTTCTACTGTTTGATGACTCATTTTGACTTGTTTACACAGATTTGGTCCAATGATAAAGATGTTTTGAATTTCAAACCTCTGCCGTGTGTCTGTAAATTCTGAAAGTGAGTTCCACTTGTGTGGATGAGTGAAACAGAGTTATGGGTGAGGGTGTGGCTCAGTTGTCGGAGAGCTGGCTGTCATTTCAATATTATATGTTTAACTTTAAACGATGGTCAACTAAAGAACAATGATGAAATATCGCTCATTGTTTTTACCAGACATTTCAATATGAAGAATCACTTTTAGGCTCTTAAATGTTTGGCTGGCCACGTTTTGTATTAAACTGGGTTTATGTTTGTATCGGTGAGAATTTAGGAAAGTGAAATCAGCAGAAGGCTGTGGTCATTTTTATATCACCACTGAGCTCCATTTCAGTTTCTGTCATAATCTTTTAAACAATGAATCTTCATTCTTTTTATATTTGATCAATTAACTCATATGTTCTGATGATAGTAGTAAATATTTAACGCTACGGTGCCACAAAAGCTCTCATTCTTTTTGTACTTCTGAGATGTATTTTCAGTCTTTACATATTAGATGCTTCAAACATTTGCTGAAATGTTTAAGTGCAGTTCTGTTGGATACCACAGGGGGGCAGTAACAGCTAGATTTTGACAATCAGAGATGAATAGCGGAGCTACCACCATTTTGTTGGTGACATTGATTTTGTGTGTGTGTGTAAATTAACCTATTCAACTAATATTCCAAGAAAGTTTGAGAAATCACCAAACTAAACTATGTGAATAATGGTCAAATATTTCCTATTCCTTTTCAAAAGAAAGTACTTTATTGATCCAAAACTGGAAATGTCGTGGTCACTGAAGCAGCTTTAAAGCACGTCAAATGTATCAAGTATAAAAGAATGAGAGGACATGTGAGACTGTAAATGAGAATTAGAGTCTAATCCCAAGAAATAAGGAGAATGTGCAATAATAATTCTATATATTATATGTCCTTATGTTATATGATCACATGTGGTAGAGAAGGATGTGTGAGTTCTCCAGGATGGAGAACGGCTTGTTTAGTGTCCTGCTCTGCGCCACAGCTTCCAAAGTCTCCTGCCTGCAACACACACCTTGTCTTATTGATCTCGATCTCAGGATGAGAATATAAAAGTTTGACTCAGTTTGACTACAGAGTTAAACAGTAATATGTAGTTTATTGCCAAAGTACTGAGCAAGAAACGTGACTGACACAAAACAAGTGTAGCCACACTACAAGTGGCAAACTTGGAGCATGTGTTGAGTGACTGTGCCGCTAATGCTGCACCCAAACACCGTCTCCAGAAGTCGTTTAAATGTACTGAATTTCCTCTTCAACTTTATACTGGGAGGGAAATAGAAATGAGCTCAGCAGGAACTTTTGAATTCCTGAGGTACATTTCCTTGGATGTAGAGATCCAGTGGCTCTGATCTGTGTTTTCAATGGATGAACTGCACAAAATACACTGTGACCGACTGTAACAGTCTGAGCTGATGCGCAGTGTGATGTTTGCATTCGCAGCGCCTCTGAAATCTATGCTGCTGATTGAAAATAGCATATGTGTGAGCATGAAGTAATTGCATCACCATGATGATTATGATGCAGCGAGGCCTGATTAAACAGGCGCCACAATGAGAGCAGCGCCGCCCAACTCAGCTCAATTTCTCTCTCTGATGGAAAAGCGCCTCTCTGATTACAAGGTGTGATGAAGTCACATGGAACGAGATGCTCATTACACTTTTGAGGGAGTCAAGTTAAACTTAAAGCTGCGACAGTATTGGATCAGGTTGACTGAGGGGTGGGACACACGAAAACCCAAATCCCCTCCTAATGAAATTATATTAATTTGGTCATTTATTTCCACTCATAGAACGTATGGAAGAGTATT